>JAXDDW010000006.1:6727500-6935000 GCA_034670385.1 Hoplostethus mediterraneus
CACAAACACACTCCACACCCCCATGGTGGTGGAGAGGAGAGGGAGGTGGTGGTGTGTTGGGTTACACTGATAAGGGTTTTTGAAGGTGCATTCCGATATGTTTGAATCGAGGCTGCCGATATTTTATGCCGATAATCAATGTCTTTCATTTTTACCGATTTCACGCAGACCATCGCGTGATACTAAAACTCTCCGTTGAAAGACAATTTCTTAAGGTGGATTAGAAACTCCTTACGGTGCAAGAGCGACGAGGGCGTCCGGGGGGGTGCGGGGGGTGGGGGTGGGGGTGGGGGTGGGGGATATGAGGGTGTAGAGGAAGAAGTTTGATCGGTCGTTAAGGTGCAGATGTCGTCCGATAAGCTCGGCGAGTCGAGCCTCCCAAGCGTTGAGAAAGTGTTGACCGTGAGACGTTAGCGGGGAGAGGGAAACGAAGGTAACGAACCAGAGAAGGACACAGGGGATGCTTTTCAACAACACAGCCAATCACGTGATGTTTTATACCACTAGCAGACAGTGGCACACTGCAGAGACCGAAGGGGACTTTTTTTTTGGAAAGTAGATCATGTGCGCATACTTTTGGAAATAGTCGTAGAAATTTGTCGGTAATCATTTTTTACAGCCAGTTAAATGCGTAACGTGAAGCTCGGCTGCTCATGGAATAAAAAGCCGGGATCAGAAACTTCCTGGAGAAATCGGTCCTCAGTGATAGTTGGAGAGATTCAACAGAACAGTGTGACGTTTGCAACACAGTCGTAAATATTGCTCATAGAAATCGTGCTGTACGTCACATAGCAAAGTATTGGGCCTTTATTGGTCGATCACGTGGCTTGTGATTGGCTAAGGGAAGAGTGTCAGAAGAGGAGGCATCCACCTTCCAGTCCACACTCTTTTATTCCATTTTTTAAAAATTCAATTCAATATATGAGCGTGACAAATTCCAATTCATGCAGTTCAAATGCAATCTCTGCTGCACCTCTCTCCCCCCATACTGTCACTCCTGATATTAAAAAAAACAAAAAAAACATTCACTAGCTGTGGTCAGAGGTATATACGGTATATATCAGAGGTGACTTGATGACATCCGATTTTTATTCAAGGGACAATATCGACCCGGCGCATCAGTCTAGCCTCGGTGTCTCGCATGGCAGCATGGGCCTGCTGCTGCGGCGCAAAGGAGCTCCAAAGCTGCTTGCACCTGCGCAGGCGGCAAGCTGAGCGGGACGGGATGTGGCGGGGTCTTGAGGGAGACTAGACTAGCGGCGTGATCGCGAACGGGCGCTGTCGAGACGAACGCGCGGGATTCATTAGGATTCATTAGCGGTCCTTATCGGGTTCGGCCGACACGGTGATCATAGTTAATAGATTTCTGCCGAGCGTCTGCGGACCGACGCCCGGCGCCGTTGCCGTGATTGCTGGCGGGATTAAAGAAGAGCAATAAGCTTAGCTGGCAGAAGTAACCCAGGGAACCACGTGGCTGCGATCGGGGATTGGGGGTGAGAGAGAGAGAGAGAGAGAGAGAGAGAGAGAGAGAGAGAGAGAGAGAGAGAGAGAGAGAGAGAGAGAGAGAGAGAGAGAGAGAGAAGGGGTGAGAAAGAGCGCTGCCTGGGGAAGGAAGAGCTCTCTTTGTCCAGCCCAGATGTCATTGTAGTAGACTACCATTATTGATCCACTTATATAGACACACACACACACAGAGCGTAATTAAATGCTATGAAATCCAGGAATTCAGAAAGGAAACAACCAATCCTGTTTGATAAAATTAATTTGCTACTGATTTTTAAACCTGGATGATATTGGCCAGAACAAAGCACTCTCTCTGATGGCAAAAAACAGTTCGTCACACGACGAAGCGATCGAACAAACTAAATATCGAGTTATTTGAGCATTTCGCGACATATCTCCTGCCTCAGCATGTAGACCTGACTTGTGTATCTTGTGTATCTTGTAAGGTCGTGTATCTAGGCAGGTCTGGCCGCTTGTCCTAATTTGGTGAGCCACTTTGTGTCACACTGAAAACCATAGCATTAAACTACTCCACATAAGTGTGTGTGTGTGTGTGTGTGTTTCCAAGGGGTGGCGGCCGGGCTGGGCGGGGAGGGGACATGGCACCCAAACTTAATCCAAACTCACAGCAGCCCAGAGGGCATTACGGGTGGATGGGGTGGGGGGGGGGTTGGGTGAACTGTTTCCTAAGCAGAGAGAGGCTCCTTTTGGCATCGGCCATTCTGTTCCAGTTAGCACACACACTCTCCAAATGAAGGAGGGGACTCCTCTCTCTTCTGCAGGGTATTTACTGGTCTCTGAAGTTATCTACATTTAAGGCCTTAAAGTGAGGACCTTCCGGAGCAGGACTTCACTTTGGTGCGCAGGAAGTGACGCGTTTTACGTTTAAAGTTTGTTTGGAATGAAAAAGAAGAAGAACTGGGTGGTTAGCGTGAGCAGCGACAGCCACCGATGTCAGAAACTTTCACTTTCGTTTTGATGCCAATATGCTATTTACAGTCAGTGTTTGTTTTCTTATGTTTTACCACGTGACTTGTACTTACAGTTGGTGACATTATAGTTGGACCCACATACATGTTTGACTCACTTTATCTTATACTGCTCCTTTATAGTTATAGAACCTCATTCATTTGGAAATAAGTTGTTTTTTGACAGATGTTTTGACTTGATTCTTTATTTTGGTGGTTAGAGTGGTCTCATATTTCAAGTTGAAAAGGCTTGAAAAGTGTAGATACCCTGGTACTTTCTCCTCCTCTTGATTTTCCCCCAAGCTGTTGTCGAAGAGTCAATGCTTTTTAAACATCTAGTACCTTAAAGAATTGTTGTTATTGGCAAGTCTCGTGCACTTCATCTTCCAACTGCAGAACATAACAGCAGCTGCAGCTTCATGGCGAGTCCGTTATTAAACGGGGTGTCCCCAGTCTGGATTCGAAGGGAAAGGAAATATAATCCAGGACACCTCGGATTATATTGAGGGTATCTGGGGGGTATCTGTGAAAAAGTCTTGAAAAAGTATCTGAATTCAAGGCCTTGAAAGATGTTACCATGTCTTAATTACAGCTATGGATTGTTGAACATGAACATGAACTACAGCATAACTGTACTTCATGTCCCATAATACTTCATTTCCTGTTGTCCTGTTTCTTGTACTGCTCAGGTATAGTTTCCCAACTCTCATCAGAACATTTCATATATAGTCATATGTCATATATATCGGCTCACTTTGCTTTGTTTCTTTCTTTTGGTCGTTAAATGCTGATATGTGTGCCTCTGCTGGGAGAGTTCCCTGACCACACACACACACACACACACACACACACACACACACACACACACACACACACACACAGTCCTCCATTGTCTAATCTCCCATGAGGAACTGAGCAACTGCTATAGTTAACCCACTTGTGCATAAAAAGAACTTTTAAATGATCGCAGCAAACGTACATACCTCCGCTCTGCTTTTCAATTAGGCTTCATCCATCTCAGCGACATCATTACTGTCCGCTATAGTCAGTAAAACTTTTTATTTTATTTTACAGTCAGAGAGGGAATGGAAGGCAGTGGATGTATAGTCGGTGCAGACTGAAGGCCAGTGATGCTGGATGTCTGACTGACTTAGGGAAACAAGCTGGAAATGTCTCCAGGCTACTGCAGCTAATCATTCAACACACAGAGGAACTGATCGTTAGCCACTGATGTCAGCCTAACCTTGCCACGATGTGCCGTGATGTGGGTGTGTGTGTGTGTGTGTGTGTGTGTGAAGGGGGGGGGGAGGGTGCAGCGCCAGTCCATAACGACCAGCGTTGTGTGGTAACATGTAAGCTACTGTCATGTTATTACCCCGTCCCAGTAATGAGCAGTGTAACAAACTACAACTTAGTTTCAACTCGGTGATATTGCTGTCATACTAGCCAACTTGCTTTTGTAACCTTCCCTTCTGAATACCAACCCCCCGCCCTCCCCATTTGATTTCCTCGTGGAGCTAGTTTAGAAATTGCACAAAAGTTGAATTTCTCCGGGTGGAAGTATTTTATCAAGCAAAACATTCAATGAACTCTCTGTTTGGGGTGAATTTTCACGCCACGGGGATTTGTGGACGCGGGGTCGGTGGGTTTCAGTGCCCGTGGAGCCGGTAGCGGTTAAGGATCTTTGCTGAAGGACACTGAGGGAATCAGAGAGAGGTTCTGCTGACTCGTGGTCACCAGCCTGCTTGTCTAAGAGGTCCAGAGGTCCTCAAATGCTTTCAAGGGAAGGGCCCACGAAATGGACACATTAGGTGCCACAGACCCTACACGGTTTGGTCCCAGGGATTTGTTGAGTTGGTATTGTTGGTGAGAGTGACACCTAGTAACAGAACATCATTCTCAGTGTGTGTTCTGACCGATTGCCTGAGGTGCGAGAGAGTCTTTGTCGTGGTCTGCAGCAGAAAAATAAGCTATGAGTTACAAACAAATATCCAGTCATTTTTTTTGCTGTTTTGTATTGTATGAGTTAACTTAGCTAGCTAGCAAGCCCTAATCAGCTAGCATTGATCAGAAATAAACCGGAAAGCTCAACAGAATGACTGCAGATCTTGCTACAGCGACGGCAACGATGGATGCAACCGTTCTCTTGCCAACATTGCAATTATTGCCTATGAAGACAACACACTTGCTTTGTTGCTTCGCCAGCCCGTCTTTTAATTTGAAAGGATTAAAATAACTCAACTCCCAAGTACCGATCTACAGGACGAGGCTAACTGCAGAATCATTTCCAGTGAATTAAATTACAGCGAAATTAGACTATTCCTCATTTTGCCCGGGATGCTGTGGAAACCCGTTGAGGGGCCCCGAGGAATTGAATAGAGGCGTTGGGAAGCAGGAAGGTTTAAGGAAGTAGTGGAGGAGTTAGCGCGGGGTCAGCCAGGCTTCGGGGTCACCGAGGACAGGGGCGAGGAGGAGAGGGAGGGCCGCCTGGGGGGCTAATGAGCTCACCCTAAATCCACATGTGGATCAGAGACTACGGTTGAACTCCGAGCGTGCATGCAATGATGAACGCAGGGCCAAGACGCAGGGAACTTGAACCCGCGCCTCCCATCATCTCTTCCAAGTATTTCTGCAGGGCAGGAAACACAGATACAAAGAAAAAAGAAAGGCTTAACGAAGGAAAAAAACAACAACCCACATCTCTCTCTCTCTGTCTCAAAAGAGGTAGAAGTGTGTTGCAGCCAGAAATAGCACTGATAGACTTTTCCATTACATTGATTTACATAAGAGTTGTGTACATTATGCCACCTCAACGCAGACCCTTTTTTAACAAATATTTAACAAAGTGGATCGTGGAGAAGCTCACCTTCACTTTTCACTTCCTCTCTAGTGAACAAGATGGATTACATCATTTGCCACGTCCTGTAAAAAAAGTATTCATCAGCCCTTTTCACACTTTTGCTACAGAATTAGTACGAAATACAGTTTAGGAGGGGATTTTTGGGGGATTTTTGAGTTTACAAAAGTCATAACATACAGTATATTATTCATTCTTCATCTTTAGGGAATAAGACATTTTGAATGCATTTTCTTTTCAAAATGTCTCTAATTCTACCATACCAGGTCCTTTCAACACATTGTAAGGGTAATTTAGTGTACAGGATGTTTCTGGGGCACAGTGTCGAGTACTTTTGCCCAGGGCTGCAAATTAGGTATGAGGTAGATACTATCAGATACGATTAGATAATGTAGAAATCAGGACCTTTAACAGTTTTCTTGCCAAACAAAATCTGAAACATTACAAGTATTCAGTGATTCCCTCTGAACCTTTACTCTGAAAGCCTGAAAGCCTCTGAAACAGCATTTAGACCACGGGGAAGCTAAAACTCTCTATTGAAAATGTTGCATTAGAATCAGTTCAGGGGCTTCCCGTCGATAACTAGTGCACTAGTGCTTTTGTATTGTGTCTTGATGCGAGCTCTCAGACTGTGTTTCCCTTGGCTGCTGTTTGCTACCTGCCTCATTTCCCAGCTGCCTCTCTGCCTGTCTGTTGCTTGGGGCCTAGCAGCCAACCACACAGGGGAGAAGAGACCAAAGACAGGGAGCTTTTTAGCAATGAGCAACCCACCCCCATCTCCACCACCAGCCTTTCTTATTGGCTCTGTGTGTTTTGTAAAGAATCCCCAGCAAACCAACACACACCACCGACACACACACACACACACACACACACACACACACACACACACACACACACGTACGCCCTCCCTCCCCTCAGCTATCCCCCTGGCCTCAGTGCCCCGTTCCCACATTGTATCCAGATGTGAGGAGGATAGTTGAGGAGAGGAAGGTAGGGGCCCCCTGGTAGCCCCCCCCCCCCGCCTTCCACACACACACACACACACACACACACACACACACACACACACACACACCACCCCCCTACTCCCAACTCCCACCGGCCAAAACACACCATCCCAGGCTGGTGCTGAACAGCTAAAGACACCCAGAAACTGGAGCTCTTCCAGTATAATCAGCTGAGAACAAGAGGCAAAGGAGAGACTTCCTACTATTATTTGCATCAAAGTAATAATCTACAACATTTTCATGTAAACAAATGTTGCTACTCTCTATCGCTGGTTGATATAACACACTAGTGACTCCAAACACCCGGTGTCTGGTAGGTCTGTCCTGGGAAAACTCCTAGGAAGTGATGTGTTTTATGTTTCTAGTTTGTTTGGTATAAACTGCTAAACAAGTATTTCTTCTTAACAACGTTGTAGTGCTGAAATCGTCCGTTATTTTTTTCCTCTCTGTTATTCCCATAAACTAAAACCAGAGAGATGGGAGTGTGTCGCTCTGTGATAATCTAATCCCTGGCCACAGAACTCTATTTAAAGAGCACATCCACTAATCCCATCAGATTATACCTGACCAACTCCTCCAAATCAACCAATTAATACTCTTAAGAATGGCTACAAAAGTCTGCCCCGTTGGTGTACATTTCACATGTGAAATGGAAGATTTGTGTGACTTTTTTGTAAGGGAAATAATAAATAATAAACAATAATGATAAATGATTGAAGAATAAAATAGAAAATTGGCTATATATATTGACATATTCTCAAAGAAAATCTTAAAAAGTAAAAACATCTTGTTCAGAATAAGTTGATAGAGAATGAACGGTGTGGCAGGTGAGGCCTAATAAATATCGGTGTGGTTATTTATGTCTGGAACTGGCTTCTTGTGCATGTTGCGTGACGCCTCCTAGGGAAGTTTCTTGTAGCGTAGTTTCCCTACCAGGCTCGGGCGGGTCGAGCAGCGCTCCCACAAGCCCGGGCAGTCACCATGGTTAGGCTTACATACTGAGGTGGCATCTGAGGTGCAAGTGTGTGTGTGTGTGTGTGTGTGTGTGTGTGTGTGTGTGTGTGTGTGTGTGTGTGTGTGTGTGTGCGCGCGCATGCGTTTTGGGTTTTTGATGCCAAACAAAAATCACAAGCAGTCAGTGTTTTCCTCAGAATTGTATTCCTGCCAGAGTGGAAACACCCCTGAGATAGCATTCAGACCAGATCCATGCATACTGGATCTGATCAAAGGGTATTCAGGTTAGTGGCTTCCCATAGACAACCAGATCTAACTATCTATCTATCTATCTATCTATCTATCTATCTATCTATCTATCTATCTATCTATCTATCTATCTATCTATCTATCTTAGAATAAATATGGAATCAATCAAACTGCATCCTATCCACCAATCAGAGGTGACACTGACTGGACCAAAAACGTCCCACATCGACCCGATATACTAATCAAACCCTGGCATGTGTATATCACATAACGGCGGCTCATCATTCCTGCGGGCCGTTTGCCGCTTTCTAAACAAAATGCATCCAGCACGTTTCCTTGTGATCCATTCCTGTCGTTGTCCGTACATCTCGAACCATATTTGTTGCGATCGCAGCATCGATTGATCTCCCTCGTTTCCTTCCCTCGTCTCCCTCGCTTCCTTCGATTCGCCCGTCTCCGTTTTTTAGTAACCTATCCTGCTGTGTACGAGGGTCCGTGCTCTGTACGGTGCGCGGTGAGAATGACGAGTGTGTAATCCTCTGTTGCTTATTTCTTGTGTAACGGGGGCCTGTAGGTTTTTTTAACGGTGGCTGGCTGGCTGGCTGGCTGGCTGGCTGCTTGAGTGGCTGTTTTGCTGCCTGGCTGACACAGGTAACTCCCGGCGGTGCCCGGTCTCCCCCGGGGGGAGGGGGGGTGGTGGGGGATGGGGGGGAGCTTTGCACGATAAACACGAGTGCTTGATGCAACCTCTGCTTTCTCTTGTGTTCCCTTCGGCCTCGTCTCCCAAATCACCTGCCCATCATCGGGCGTGCAGCAAAAGCGACACTTCCTGGTAGGGTTCGACCAGTTTGGAGGTTTTTTTTAAGGCTGATACTGATACCAATATTTTGGAGCGAAGCTGCAACATTTTGTTCAGAAATTTCACCATGCTCGTGCCAAAAAAAAAACAAGTAGTCGGTGTTTTCCCCTGAATTTGTTCTTGGCAGGGTGGAAAAGCCTCTGAAACAGCACACTAGAACCACTGAAACCCAAGATACTACTACTACTACTACTACTACTACTACTACTAGTAATAATATAAGGATTCATGCATGCTCACTATGCATCAAATTGAAGGAGGACGACACTGATTTGTAATCCTTTCATTTGATTTCTTACTGTGCCAACGCTGTATTAATGCAGGGTGCAGGGGTTATTGTCTCATACGTGCACGCCAAATTTAGCCTCTCATCTCTTGCCAGTCGACGTCTCTGTACTGAGGAGCCGGGAGCCAAGGAGCCCCGGCTGCCAGCCAGCGCTTTACAGCACTGTTTGGCTTTCCATTAATGTCAGTGTCATCGCACTACTGTCGGCTCGGAATGACTGTTAATAATGAATTATAGGTCTCTGTGACAAATGTCGGGGGTTGAGTGTGCGGAGTGGACCGACTCTGTAGTAGTAACCAGTAACCAGTAACCAGTAACCAGTAACCAGTAACTACAGATACCAGTGGTTACTAGTATACCGTGTGTGGATCTGCTGCAGTGTCATTGTTTTTAAACTGGGTTAAATCCTCCCGTTGTCATGGCAGGTGATACCGCTCTGTCCTCGTTTAGTCTCTTTTTAGCTGACCTTTGACCCTAGTTAGGTCATGAGGATTACTGCTGTCAGGTGAAAACCTCACACCTCCAAAAGTCTCTTCAGGAGTTAAAACAAACAAACCCAGCGTACGATCGGAAGTGAAATTGTCTCCCAAGCCATCCTTCTAATTCAAGCAAGCAAATCGGCAACATAGCAGGTTTCACTTTTCGTCAATTTGTTACGAGTAATCTTTCAATCTGACGTTCGCGACAAATCAGGACGTGCTGGTGTTTTATTGCAAACAGACCTTGACTGGCGGGTCGGGTAGCGCTGCTCATTTCCCAAGGAGATGCTGCAGCCTGGCTTGTCTTCAACACGCCTGCATAGGGAGAGCGTTGGACGGGATACGCAAAAGCGAAGGGATGGGCGGGGCTAGAGGGGGAGACTAGATCATTTTCCATTATTTCATATCTTGGATGTAATTCAGTCAAGCTTATTTGCTCCTATTTTGAACTGCTGTGTAAAGTACGCATGTCAAGTATGTAGCTCTTCTTCTTTATTCTTTCTCATGTTTACCAGGGCAAACATTTAGTGTCATGCCAACATCAGATGGTCACTGTCAGGTTTGTCCCCGTAGGACCGGCAGATGATTGTTGACTGGAGCCCGGTTGGTTTCCTTTGCAGTGGTTACGCTGTCGATACATATTTAGTTAGGGTTAGGGTTAACACATAGTCCAGTGTTAAATTGAAAGTCAATCTCCCACAGGAGGTGAGATAATTTCACTTCTCTCCAGTGCAGTTTTACCATTTTTTGAGAACGTTCAAGAAACATGTGTCTGTATCTTTAATAGAGACAGAATGGGGTGGATCACTCCACTATAGTAACAAGACTGTGTCATTCAACAACCTTTAAACAAGTTTGCATGTGCATTAGAAACACATGTCATCTCACACCCAATTGCAATTTATTTAATGCTTGGCAGCAGTGCTGTCGTTGAAAGACACGTCGATCAATAAGGCTTTTATTTTGAAAGTTGTAACGGAAAATCCTATCATTTATTGGAGCTGGTTGGACGCTGGTTGATCCTAGCTGTAGTTGACATAGCGCAAACCTGATTTTGCCTTTTGTATATTTTGGTAGGCAGCCATGTTGTCTGTGTTCACTTGTCAAAAATAGCTCTGTCTGGTTAGATGTGTAACATGACATGTAACACATTTTCCACTCTGCATCATTTTGTGGTCTGGTGTTGCTAAAAGACGAGTGACATAGAAAACGCTTATTACATTTGCTGCACTGACAGCTGTACGTAACTAGAGCTAAGCCAGGTTCAACTGGTTTTAAAGTCATAATCTGCAGCAGTTTTATTTGAATGCCTTTTTTTTTGCTGCTCTCTATGGCTGATTGATGTGCACACAAGAAAACAAACACAACAGTGATCCAACCAGTTCATAAAGAGCCTTTACATTTGCTGTTCTGAGCACCCGGTGTCTGGTAGGTCTTTCCTCCGGCGCACAGGAAGTGATGTGTTTTCTGGTTCGTTTGGAATAAACAGAAGAAGAACTGGGTAGTAAGCAGATTGATGAGTGATCTAAAAAAAAACGTATGTACTGTATTGCCACTTTAAGTTTAATTTTGAGGCAAATATGAAACTCAAAAACTAAAAAAAGCCAAAGGAAAAAAAAGACCTCACAGTATGGCCACGCTGTTTGATTGACAGGGGATCTCTGGATTTGATTTTAACATTCAATACCGGGCTTGTTAAGATGGACATTTTTTTTTGCAGAGTACAGCCCGTGGTTTCCTTTCCTTTCCTTCTCTCTCTCACACTCTCTTGCTCTTTGTCTCCCTCAATCTCTCATATCTCCCTCCCAGTCAGCTCTTATTATCCCAATCTGTCTCCTACCATGACTTTACATTGCTATTCACTCTTTATCTTCCCTCTCCTCCACTCCTTCTCATTATTTGCTCTGCCTTTTCCCCTCTCCTTGACATGCATCTCTCTCTTCAGACGCATCCTTTTCTCCCCCCCCCCCCCCCCCCCCCTCCTCGATATTAGTTTAGAGTTTTCCACTGGGTGGATTAACAAGCCAGCATGATTTCATCAATGGGAATCAGTCAGCCTGATAAGACGTGACCCAGATGGGATCTCCGGCTCTTTTTATACAGCCATCCATCACGGGCGCATAGCATAAGCGCTCTCTCACGGTAATATCTGTCAGCCTGTGTATGAGGGAGATGTTTCATAGAACTGCACTGTACTCTCTAGTAAACTCTTTGTCCCATATGAAAATAGAGACGCGTTTGTTATTCTCATCTAGAAGCCCCAGTTCCTGTGTGTTGCTTCTTTTTTTTTTAATATTGTTTTTGGCTCTCAAGGCAGGCAGGCAGATGTTTCAACACGTACACACACACACGCAGAAAAGTCTCTAGTATTCATATAATATTCCTATAGGGACTTAGAGTATGTCTGTCGTGGTCTACGGTGAGTTTATATTGAACTTAATGTACTTTATGGTATTTTTTATCTCTTATGGTATTATTATAAAATTGCTATAGGGACTCAAACTGTGTCTGTAGCACCCAGTAGTGAGTTTAAAGTGACCTTATTGTACTTATATTAAGTAAAGTTATATAAAGTGTTACTATAATATTCCTTTAGTATTCCTATGGTGTGTCTCTGGTAGTCAGTTATGAGTTTGTAGTGGCCTTATCGCACTTTATGGTATTTTGTTATCTCCTATGCTACTTCTCTCTCTCTCTCTCTCTCTCTCTCTCTCTCTCTCTCTCTCTCTCTCTCTCTCTCTCTCTCTCTCTCTCTCTCTCTCTCTCACTCACACTCACTCACACACATACAGTTAAATAGAGAACACCGCATTGTACACAATAACACTTTTACCAAGAGATGAAATTGGATTTTACCCACAGGTTGTTTTATTTGGATCTTTGCTTCTTTGTAATGTGTGTGTTTTTGTGTTGGTGTGTGTGTTTGTGTTTCAGAGCAGTGTGTGAAGCAACTCACAACAACTGTTTGTTTGAGCCCACACACACACACACACACACACACACACACACACACATACACACAGTAGAGCGATCAGGAGATCTCTGTGGAAACACTCCCAAACTGCCGGGCAGTGTGTGTGTGTGTGTGTGTGTGTGTCAAGAGTCAAAGCCGATCTGTTGCCGTGTTTTTCTCTCATATCTCATCCTGACAACTCTTAGAGGATATGTTCTTCAAGTTTTGCCTCAAGGTAAAGTCAGGTTTGAAAGCAAGTTACAGAATAATAAAAGAAGAAGTAAATAAATAAGTAAGTAAGTAAAATAGATAGATACATACGTGCATACAAACGCCTATCGACAGAGAAATAGAAGTTTGTTCTTAAAGGAGTAGACTGTCCCATTGGTCAACTAACCTGTGAAGTGATGAAAGTACATCCAGCTGGCTCCTGTGCTCCATGCTAGCACTTTAGCGTACACTATGTGGAGTGATAGTAGGCTCCATGCTAACACTTTAGCGTACACTATGTGGAGTGATAGTAGCCTCCATGCTAGCACTTTAGCGTACACTATGTGGAGTGATAGTAGGCTCCATGCTAACACTTTAGCGTACACTATGTGGAGTGATAGTAGCCTCCATGCTAGCACTTTAGCGTACACTATGTGGAGTGATAGTAGGCCCCATGCTAACACTTTAGCGTACACTATGTGGAGTGATAGTAGGCCCCATGCTAACACTTTAGCGTACACTATGTGGAGTGATAGTAGGCCCCATGCTAACACTTTAGCGTACACTATGTGGAGTGATAGTAGGCCCCATGCTAACACTTTAGCGTACACTATGTGGAGTGATAGTAGGCCCCATGCTAGCACTTTAGCGTACACTATGTGGAGTGATAGTAGGCCCCATGCTAACACTTTAGCATACACTATGTGGAGTGATAGTAGGCTCCATGCTAACACTTTAGCGTACACTATGTTGAGTGATAGTAGGCTCCATGCTAACACTTTAGCGTACACTATGTTGAGTGATAGTAGGCTCCATGCTAACACTTTAGCGTACACTATGTTGAGTGATAGTAGGCCACCAGCACTATCTCAAAAGTGAGAAAAAGAGAATGTAGCAACACAAAATATGATACAAAAATAAGTGAATGTTTTGATTTACCAGGAACTACTTTCCCTGTTTCTACAGGAAGTGAAGGTGGTGGTTGATAGAAGACTATGTACAGTTAAAAATCACTGTGCAGAGGATGAATACATGGTTGCACACTTGAAATAGTCCCAAAAATAAATATGGCTGCATCAGCTATACATCAATGATATAGCATTTAAAAAAAAAAAAAAGAATCTACCAACAAACTTTTCATTACTACAAAGTAAGTCTTCTTAATGCATAACGCTAGTGGGCTATCACTCACTATGCTAATGTTAGTTAGCAGTTAGCACCGAGAACTGGAGCCAACAGCCACTAGGCCTTCCTGACTCAAACAAGCAAGGAAATAAAAAGGGTGTTTGAGAGAGTGTGACACTGTGGAAAGACTGTGGGCCGGCTTTACTGGAGAAAACAGACCGGGACGTCACTGGTCTAATTACATTTCAGAGAGACTGATTGAGGTCCAGGGCTGCAGACAGAAGGAGGAGGTAGAGGAGGCCGGGGGAGATGAAGAGGCGGGGGACGAGACCAGGAGACTGCTGAGTAGAGCCGGGGGTCAGGGGGGGGAGGAGGGGGAAGGAACAGAGATGGAGGATTTTCAGTTTATATTTAAAACAAACACTTCTAACACCAGTATCTATTTACCGGCTCATTCTGCCTCGGTGTGACTGTGCTTTCACGGGGGAGCACGGCAGAGAACTGGTTCAGCAGCCATTTACAGGAATCTGAACATAAAACAATCAAAACAAACACGGTTTATCTTCGATCAAGCCTGTTTTCAGTTTCTGACTTTCTAACTGACTGTGCAGGGTGTGTGTGTGTGTGTGTGTGTGTGTGTGTGTGTGTGTGTGTGTGTGTGTGTGTGTGTTAGTGTGTGTGTTCTGGTACTTCTAACCTTGTGAGAAAAAAAAAAACATTTTTTCCCATCACAGTCATTTCAGGTTAAGATTAGAATTAGGATTAGGTATAGTCTAGTGTAAAGGTTGAGGTTGAGGTTGGGGAATGAATGTTGTCAATGGAAGGTCCTCATGTAACAAATGTGTGTGTGTGTGTGTGTGTGTGTGTGTGTGTGTGTTTGTTTGATTAAAACCAAACATCTTGTACAAGTAGAGTTTATGCAGCGAGCAGATCTATTATTTGTGCGTGCTGTAAACTCAGAGGTCGTTTAGACCTGTGTAGTGATAGTTTAGTCTATGTGGCAGTGATAGTAGATCTCAGTCTGTGTGTGTGTGTGTGTGTGTGTGTGTGTGTGTGTTGTGTGGAATGCTGTCGTGGGGGGAGGCCTGGGGGGGGAGGGGGCACCCAGGGGTTAACGAGTGGTGTGAGAAAAACAGGCAGGGCTTGAGATGGAAGGGGGGAGGGACACGCGCACACACACACACATACATGCACACACGCACGCGCACACACACACACACACACATACACACAGTGTGTCCCAGGGGAAGCTGGAGATGGTCAGGCCCATGGGAGCAGGCAACACTGGCTTTAAAGCAGCAGCAGGTACTCAGTTTATTGTTGTCATTCAAAAAAGGAAAATGGAAAAGTTTGTGCGATATTCTAAAATCTCAGTTTGTTGCTCCTGGGATAAATGCACCATTAAGATTTTTAGTGATTTTTCTAATCTTTGTTTTTTTAATTTGAAATAATAAAAAAAAGTATTCTGCGCAAAACGTTACGTGGAGACGACGGGCCCCGCCAACCAATCCAGCTGTTGGTTTGCTCTCCTCCATGCCAAGCAACCTGTGGCATGCTGTTGAAATGGAGCTTTTCTTTCTTTTTGGTTCCCAGGTACAGTTTCATTTCTAAATTCTCATTTTTTATAGAAAGGATTCTGTTCTCATTTTTTTTCCAGTTTGAAGAGGTTTTGTAGAACTACCGAGTGTTTAGTCTGAGAACCGTCCCCTTTACCCCTCAACCCGTCCAGTCATCCCACTAGCATGGTCCAGTCTTCAAAATGTAATGTGGCAGTGTTGACCCAAACACCTGCTATGGTCCCCTGTTCCTACACACACACACACACACACACACACACACACACACACACACACACACACACTTTTTTCTATCCAAAGACCCTTCACACGCAAATAGGGGAGACAGCCCCCCCCCCCCCCCTAGCCTAACCCCCAGCCTACTTATCAGGGGGGTAGGAGAAGGGACAGACCCCCTCTATTGTTCTGTCTCCCCCCGACACATTAATGGTCCTACTGAGCGATAGGGGGGGGGGGCAGGGATGGGACCACGGACAGAACAGGGGCTTGAGACCCCAACAATACCCCAAAGCCCCCCACTGCTCTTCCTTCCTATGAGCATGACCTGCTTTGACAGACCAGGGATAGACCCCAACTGGACCCAGACTGGACCCAAACTGGACCCAGACGAGACCCCGAACTAGACCTAAACTACACCCCAACTGGACCCAGACTACACTCCAACTGGACCCAGACTAGACCCAAGGTGGTCCTAGTGTGTCTATGTCAGTAACATAGAGTATGTTGTTAATAAAGACATATGGAATACAGGAAAAGACAGTGTGGTGCAAACAGACGCCTTGTCAACCACACAGTTTGCAAAGAGCATCTTTATTGTTCCACAAGTGAGTTTTTTTTTATGTCACCCCAAAAAGTCCTAAACCCCTGTGTGTGTGTGTGTGTGTGTGTGTGTGTGTGTGTGTGTGTGTGTCTCCAGCTGTGCTTTACCTCCCTCTCTCTTCATCATCAGCTTCAGCTTACAGCAGACCTCTTTGTCTGCTGGCTCAGTGCAGGATAGGAGGTGAAGAGCAGTTTGTTCATAATGGATTATTGATTGGTCTGAGAATCCACTGGCTCTGCACTGTGTGTGTGTGTGTGTGTGTATGTGTGCGTGTGTGTGTGTGTGTGTGTGTTTTAGACTCTATAGCAGCCCCCCTGTCCCACTCTGAGCACTGAATGTCTCCACTTTATGAGATAGTGAGGCTTTTTTTGTAAAGTGCTTTCTGTATGTTATGCCTTGAGAAGTAGTGTGTGTGTGTGTGTGTGTGTGTGTGTGTGTGTGTGTGTGTCTGTGTGTAAGCACGTCTCTGTATGGGCCGTTTAGCTTTCAAAGATGCCTGTATGAAACAGTGCTAAAAGCCCACAGTGTGCGTATGTAGACTTTAAAAAGATATGTGTGGACAACTTTAAAAGCCCCCTCTGTTTTGCCTCTTGATTTCTCAGTTCCTCTGTGTGTGTGTGTGTGTGTGTGTGTGTGTGTGTGTGCGTGCATTAAAACAGGAGGTCCACTCTTTATTTTTCGCCCGCTGTGTTTTTTGCCTCGTAAATGCTCGCCTCTGTGCTGCCATGTGGGAGGAGAACGGATCGTGTCGCCGCAGAACGATGTCCCTCACTGGAGCGACCGACCTGCAAGTCACTACCAGTGATTGCCGCGACGCACCTTTCTCTCACAAAAAAAATGAAATTTTAACACCGCGGCGCCAAAAGGTTGACTTCGATAATGAGTTTTAGAAACATGCTTTCATCAAATGCTGGAATTCCATTTCAACTAGGGGCGATATGCGATATGACTAAAAAGCAACATCGTGATTACTTCAAACTTTTACCTCGATTACGATTAATGAACGATTATTTTATTTGTTTTGTGTTATTTTGAAATTTGTTTTCTTTTGTTTTAAATTTGTTTTATTTTGAAAAAATGAACGGTCCAAACCTGTCTGAACACGGCGTTACTGGACGGGGTGGAGGGACGTGACTGAATACCACGTAGTATTTTTTAAGGGGACAGTTCATGAACGCAGCATTGGGGAAAGTATTTGGCCCGTTCATTTACGGGAAAGTGATGTTACGTCTGATGCGCGCGCACACACACACACACACACACACACACACACACACACACACACTGGTTGCTTTGCTAACTGGCGCTTCTAGACGTTCCTCGTTCTTGTCGCCTAAATAACAATCGAAATGAACGATTTTGAAAATTTGCCACGATTACATAATTAAATCGCGATTACGATTATAAACACGATTATCGCCCACCCCTAATTTCAACGCAATCGCCAGACTGCGTATTTATGCGGCGAGAACTGGAAGAGACGTGGCTGCAGACCTGAAAACAGTCCACCATGACTTGGAACTGGATCCCGGTCCACCTGAACTGGTGGACAAACTGGTACCAGGAATTACTGGAATTATTTGGCTTACAGAGCCGACAAAAAAACCCAACCAACATCAAAACCCCAAAAGTTGCTTCAAAGCTGCGCTGGTCCATTTGCTATCGTAGTAGTAGAAAACACTATAGGCTTTCTATAACACAGAAAACCTCAACGCTGTAGACGGCGTGACGTGCGCTGGTTTTGCTAGACCAGGTCCAGATGTGTCTGTCAGGAATCTCAGGGACAGAAATAGCCTTTGAAAAGTAGGGGATGGATGGGAAAATAAGAGCGGATTTCCTCCCTCTCGCAGGACCTCACCCGCTACGGTTCAACGTTCACAGAGCAGATCAGCAGAGGTTCAAAAAAAAAAAAAGGGAAGCGTGTTTTCTTTTTTTTGTTTGACACAGCAGTCATTATCAGCGGAGGCCTCTATTGACATGTTAGGGCTTGTTAAGTGTCCGTTGCCGTGTCTGATATCGGGCCCGCCGACACTGCCGACTCATAAAGGCTTTTGAGTTGTTTGCAATGTTCTTTTGAACTAACCTGCTACTATAACCAACTTTGACCGATATTTCTGGATTTGAAGCCGATGTATTTCGCGTCGATATTCAGTATCTTTAGATCTGACCATTTTTATGCCCTGGAAATTCCCCAACATTCCAAGTATTCAATGTTTCCCATAGCATTGTATTCTTGTCAGGGTGGAAAAGCCTCTGAAACAGCATTTAGAGCATCATGGGACACTAAAACTCTCCACTGACCCAGGATACTACTACTACTACGGGAATCAATTCAGGCAAAGGTCTTCCTATACAATCAGTGTGGTATTGATCAATTCTGCAAAGGTGGACCATATCTGCTTTTTAATAATATTATTTGAACAATATCAGCCCCACATATCTGTCTAATCCTACTCCTAACAATGCAAAGCAAATATGTGTGTGTGTGTGTGTGTGTGTGTTAGCTGGAGGATGTCGATGACAGCCAAGGTATACAAACTGGACCTTTTCTTGGCAGCTTCGGGGAAAAGAATGTACCCATTTATCCAAAACCATGTTGCACTTTAATACAGCTTCAACGCCTTGCCTCTTTTTTTTTTTTCTTTTTTCGATGACTTCGATGAATGGCAACCTTGTCCGTCTCCCCTGGACAATTTTTCCCCTCCGTAAGCCAATTTGTCATAACCCACCCCCCCAACTTGGTCTGTATGGCGAGGAGCCTGCATTGTTTCCCTTCTGGTGGCTAATCTCATTACATTTTAATTTGCACATGTGACTGTCTGGTGGACGTCGGGCTTACCGTTGAATACTCACGACCCCCGCCCCCCCCATCCCCAACACCAATCAGCAAGCCCATTTAATAAGAAATAAGATCATTATCCTTTGTTTTCGGTGCCAGAACACAAAGAAATTAGGAAGTATTAATGATGTAGGATAGGGAAACGGCGAGAGGCAGATGGAAGGGATAACTAGAGTGGAGGGATGGGTGGGGCTAGGAGGGGAGGACTCTTATTTTGCTGTGTTTATGTCTCTCATCACTTCATACCTTGGATGTAATTGAGTCAAGCTTTACTCCTCTTTTGAACTGGTGTGTAAAGTACATTTGCCAAGTATGTGGCTGTTCTTTCTCACATTTTTCTCATAATTCTTTTCCACATGTTTTCAGTATGTATGAATTTGGCTCTTCCAGGCATTCTGTCTGTTTTCTACCGGAGACATCGTTTGGGAGTTTTGGGGGATTTTTCAAACGTAACCGAGGCACAGAGAGTCGGTGTGTCAATAGGCATAACGGCAGGAATGACAACATACATGCGCCGACGATTCATTTGGTAATACAGGGCAGCGAGTGTACAGTACGTTCTTGTCAGATCCTCTTTTCATGGTACACATTTAGAGCCATGACACCCACAGCTAAACTCACACATTCACCCCGCAGAAAAAGTCACTGTCATTTAGGATCTAAAACAGCAAAACAACACGATTTTCCAGATTTGAAGCACACAGGTTTTGAATGTCTGGCCTTTAACTTCTAATACTTTTGATTGGAGTAAAAAAAAAAAAAAGTAGTACAATTTAAAGTCACATGACAGCAGCGTTAAGATAGTGAGCCTCCATCATTAGTAAAGCCTCATATCTGAATGAAGTTGAGACATTAAGGGGTCCTGACCCGAAACTACATTTTGTTTCAGAGTAATGGTCGGAATAGTACTTGTTGCTTTGTAAACTGAGGAGGAGGAAGCATGGGGAACTACTGAGGCCATGCTGGTTCAATAGCATAAATCGTTCTAGTGAGATGGCTCTGGTGCAGAGTGGTGTTTTTTTTTTCAGTCTTGAGATTTGAAGACGTGTGATTGTTCCTGTATTAACCTCCCCACCACACCTTATCCTCTTATGATTATGATCAATTATCCACTTATAATTACAGTCTGGCACTAATTCAGCTTATGGGCTCTGGCACTTTATATAATAGCCTCTAATATCACTGTCAGTCACACTCCACATAAGTCAAAGTCCACACTTTTCGGTCTCTAGCACCCGCTTGAAGTAATATTCCTATTATTCATGGGAAAATTCTCTTCATTTTTCACTGTTTTTGATCTTTCAATTCTGAAAATATTCCCCCAGTTTCTAGTTTGATAATGTGCCACGTGAAGTCATGTGAGGCAGCGTCTTTTCAGAAGGGTGTCTTATTCAATGACGTTTTTGTTGAGTCCGCAGGCCCGAGATGGAGCCGCGCAATTAACAAATAAAAGACAAAATGAGACTTTATTGATTCCCATGGGGAAATTGAATCAATGCATCAGCAACATATTAATAGCAAAGAGAAATGGGATACAATGAAGAATGTAGCAAATGGTGGGTATTCATCATAACTCAACCGTGTCTAAAAGGTCTTAGGCAGAAATATATCAATGAAAATTATGAAAATGGGCAATAAGCATGCTGGATTTGCAAACAGCAGTAGAACATGCTGAAAATATTTTAAAAAATGCCTAAAAAAAAGACATGCAGTATAAAATAGAAATCTATCTTTCTCCTTTTGATCTCCCTCTTTCTGCTTTATCGCTCTCTCCATCCCCCCCTCTTTAGCCCCCGCCTCCCCTCTCCACTCGACTCCAGTTTGAGAAAGAGAGCAAAGCAAACTGTCTGAAGAGCCACTTCCTGTTGTGTACTTAAGATCCCTGTCATGTGATAGTGTCAGTTGAAGCCGGTGCGTGAGGCCGGCGTGGGGAGGGAATATGGTGGCACTGCTGATCTTGCTGATGTGAATGCTGCCCCCCCCCCCCACCCACCCCGCCACTCCGATTGTCTAAAGTGTCGACTCAGCCAGTGTGGCGTCAGGGCCTGAAGCCCTGCACAATTCATGCACAATTACAACGCGCACACACAAACACACACACACACACACACACACACACACACACACACACACACACACACACACACTCAGACATATACACACTAGTGGTGGTGCTCTACTGCAAACCGTAGATAGATAGATAGCCTACATAGATGCTTTATGCTACTTAGACTGTCAGAGGTACAAACACAAAGGGGTGTAGTGGAGGGTAAACCCAACTCAACTCGCCTTACCCACCTTTTTATTTGCAGAATCGAGTTCACTGCCTTTTTTAGCCTGACAAGTTACGTGAGGATGGAGTCTTAAATTTGGGGTAGGCGGGTGAATAAGCCATCAATTGAAGGGGTTAAACATAAGTATAACTGCTATTTCCTTACTTTATTTGAAAATCAAACAACTATGATTGTTGAAAACGGATATATTTTACTTCTAAAATTCAAAACATCAATCGATGGCGCCTCTGCCTTCCCAGCAAAAAGCATAGATGAATGCTTGAAACATACAGTCGGCCTACTGCTGACACATAGCAAGATCTGTGCATGCAAATGGGTAACTGAATACAGGTGTCTCTACAATGCTTTAGCTGTACTAACGTTTTTTGTTTGTCCTTTTTCTCTCCCTCTTCCCCTGCCTTCTCTCTCTCTCTCTCTCTCAATCTCTGTTTCTCTTTTGCTTTCTCAGGCTTGTGATATATGTGCAGCCCTGTGCTATACAGAGCTCACCGTTATGCATCCTGGAAGCTGCTGATGTGCTGAAAACTGAAAGCCAAAGAAGAGAAGCCAGTGAAATGAGGAGAAGAAGAGTGGTGGATTAGCTAGCTTTGATGCAGAAACCCCCCAAAATGCCTGGGAACTGACAGACAGAGTGATAAACTGAAGCGACTAGGTTCACTGCTGGTTATGAATGATATGCTTGACGGTTTAAGTTTTACCACAACTGCCCAAATAAATGACAGTGCTGCTTTTTTATGGTGCCACTGCACATACAAAGTTGGAGTCACTGATTCATTGACAGTGCTGGACAAAGATGGATAGATGGCATTGCATCCAGTAACCAGAGAGCACTAGATGGGCTGTTGCACTGGATGCTCTTTTTGTAAGACACACTAGCTGATCAAAGGCAGATAGCATTGTAAGTGACTAATAGAGACAAGACAGACGTATCTAGATGTGCAGCTGCAGATAGCGGTAGTATCTAGGTTTAGTGAGCTTGTGTAAGGCCAGGCGGGCGGGGTAGACTAGCTTGTGCCATGAACCCCAGAGACAGCGTGGAGCTGATGGAGACCCAGCCTGGAGGTCAGAAGGAGGAGCTGGTCAGAGACAAGGCCAAGCCAGGGGACGAGCTTGAGGGCGAGGACGACAAAACCCCCGGGGCTTACGACTGCAGTGTTTGTGGCCGCAGCTTCCCCTTCCTCAGCTCCCTGTCCCAGCACATGAGACGCCACACGGGTGCACGTCCTTACAAATGCCCCTACTGCGACCACCGGGCCTCTCAGAAGGGCAACCTCAAAGTTCACATCCGCAGCCACAAACTGGGCACACTCTCTACCCACCACTCCAATGAAGATGAAGAGGTTGGGGCAGAGGGGGCAGAGGAGGAAGAGGAGGCGGCATCTGCTGAGGTGAGCGTCTCTGAGGGTCTCGACGGAGGAACAAGTCCAACGAAGAGCAGCTCGGCCTGTAACCGCATGATCAATGGGGATAGCGCAGATGAGAGTCGGAGGAAAGTTCCCGCAAGGAGCATGAAGAGAGAGAAGTCTGTAACCGATCAGCGGCCATATTGTTGCCGTCTGTGTGGGTACGAGGCCCAGCGTGAGGATCAGCTCCTTAGCCACATTGAAAAGGTTCACATCACTGCAGACACAGAGGAGGAGACGCCCGTTAAGGAAGAGGCTGGGACCGATACCGAAGTTATCCAGCCGCAGAGCGATGGGACCTTCCCGTGCGAGACCTGTGGCCAGGTCTTCACCCAAGCCTGGTTTTTGAAGTCGCACATGAAGAAACATGCAGGGATCCTGGAGCATTGCTGCCGAATTTGCGGCCGACGGTTCAGGGAAGCCTGGTTCCTCAAATCCCACATGAAGACACACAACACCAAGTCCAAGTCCAGGCCGAAAGTGGACTCGTCTGAGCCCCTAGCCACCATCAACGACGTAGCCCAGGATCCTGATATTACCATCGGTTCTGTTACTTCTGTCTATCAGATTTGCTCCAAGTGTGGTAACCTATTCCACAGCAGAGAGAGCCTGAGGGCCCACGATAAAGTCCACAGTCTCAGCTGCGGCAGGAAGCCCCAGAGCCAGCGCAGACCCAGCAACGACGAGGACTCACCAGCTGCTAAGCGACGTTTCCTGGGCTACCTCAACCTCCGGCCCGCTGGGGAAAAGGCCCTGGAGGAAGAGGAGGAGGGTGGGAAGAAGAGGCTAGGTCAAAGAATCTCAGAGCTGGATCCAGTTTGCAGCTACCAGGCCTGGCAATTAGCCACCAAAGGCAGAGTTGTGGAGCCAGTCCAGCTTAGTTATAAGGCCTCTTCCGGGGGAGGAAGTATGTGGGAGGAGGCCCTGGCTGGTGCTGCCGTGGTTTACGAGAAAGAGAGCAGCCGTTATGTCCTGCAAGGCCAGGAGAAGCGCAGCTCGGGCCGACGCAGCAGCTCCGGGTTCGGTAGCCACGCCTCATCAGGGGACCGGACCCCGGAGAGCCTCAGTGACTCGGAGTACCGGCCGTCCTCTCGCCAGGACCGACGACGGCCGTCCCAGACGCAGGCATCCTCCAAGTCCAATGAGTGCTTCGAATGCGGGAAAGTGTTCCGCAGCCGACACCAGATGATCGTCCACCAACGGGTCCACAGGAGAGACGGAGGGAAGGCGTCTGGAGGAGACAAGGAGAGGACTGCCAGAGACGACCGCTGGGGCTCCACCAGTGATCCAGAGTCAGGCTCGCCCAGTCGGCCCAGCACCCCGGGGTATGGAGACTCCCCGCCAGCTTCCACCCTGGGAAACCAGGCCTCAGAAATGGGCACTGCCAATGCAGGACAGCTGACAGGTTAGTCAACACAGCTCTATTGTTCTGGCACAAATAGTGCTTGGGTTTATGTGGGGGAAAAGCAACTCTCAGACATAAAATTCTATTTAAATACCCTGCTATCTAACACAGTATTCTACTTTCCATTTAAGATACTGTGATGTAAATAATAGGCAATGGAATTGGCATGCAAATAGGAATGCAATAAATGTGAACCCAACCATTCAAATAGTCATCAGGAGTTTTTAATGGCCAGAAATGGCTTTAGCCATTGCAAGCCTCCCATTCAAGGCCCCTGACTCTGACAGTCACTAAGTAGTCAACATCTGTTGGTGAAGTGTTATTTTGGTGCAGCTCATCATCGACTGTGTCTGTATGGAGTGGCGATTGGAGCCACCCAGTGGCCACATGTCAAAATTACACTTCAGCTATTTTATAGACAACATTAAAAATGGTCAATAAATTTTAATTGCCCCGGGAAAGTCTGTTTAGAGCAATGCAATTATTTGGTGTCATAGAGCAATGAAGTAAACAGTTATATGAAAGCTTGTGTCTTCAAACAACATCTCAGTAAAGGAGCAGGCATTCTCAGAATGCCTGTCATTTTTTCACCTCCACAACCAATAAACACGTCTGAAAAAAGCAATCCTACCCACGTCAAGGGCAAAACCCCCCACAATCACAGCTGATTTATGATAAAAGAAGGTTTCCTGGGTATGTGACTCTTTAAAGCCCTCTAACTTGCCTCTGTTAACTTACTAGCTCGTTGAAAACGCTAACTTGACAGGTTGTGATAGTGTGCTAAGAATCGTAATGATTGCTTCCATTCCTCCCTGTTGGTTTAGACATTCAAAAATAGCAGCAGCATTTCTTCAGGCCTGATCGAGCTGTGTGCTATTTCAGCTCTTCCTGTCTCAGGAAACCCCCCCCCCCCCCCTTATCTGTGTGTGAATATGCTTTTTGCTCTCCTTTTTATGTCTTTGCCATGAAAATCTGTCTGCCTGTCTTCCGTTCACAAGAAGAAATCAGAGGTGTTGTTTATTGGATAAGCAGACGTTCTTGAGGAAACTTGAGGATAAAACTATGCTTGACAAAGCCAGGAAAGATACACCTACTACAGTAGCTGTTTCCCCTTTTTTGGCAACATGATGCCACAGTAAAACAACAAAGAGAGCCCTGTTTTCCAGCAGTTGAGGCTACAACATTTAGCTTCCTTCATAGTAGTAAATGTACTGTCTCACCAACATCATGGCAGATTGACATGATGGCATTTGGGCCATATATATATATATGGCCATATATATATATATATATATATATAAAAACACAATACTTTTACTGAGATCCAGGTTAGTAATGAGCACATACATTTCACAGAAATGCATGTGGGAGGTGTGATGACTCGTGGGAATTGAAGTTTTCTTTGCCAGGCCACACTTTCAACTTAGAAACCATCCATCCATCCATCCATCCATCCATCCGTCTTTCATCTGTTTGCCTTTCTTCCCAGTCCCCTCTGACGGTGCCCTAATCTCTAACGTTACCTCCTGTGCCACTTTCACTGTCACTCATCCGCTCTTCTTACCACCCAGCCAGCCAGGCTGCCCGATGTCTGAGGGATCGGTTATTTATAGAGTCACCTCTCATTGGAGAGAGATGCAGGCGATGGGGGAAAGAGACACTCAGAGGACACATTAGTCCTGATGCCCCCCCCCCCCTTCCCCATAGCTACTTTGTGTGAATGCAAATGAGGATAAAGTGCAGGCAACATGCAGATACCAACATGATAGGCTTTTAGGCAAATCGGTTACAATGATAATTACAGACCTGATAAAAATTGGCTCCGCCCGTGGTGTTTTCTGGTCGAGCATTTAGAAAAGTAGGATTAAGGGTGAGGTGGCAGCGACTCACGTGATCGGACGCCTCATGGTGCTTCACATACCAAGTGAAATTGGGTGTGCTTTCAACTGTATGTTAGTTTCCTATATGCTTTGGAGAGCAGCATGGTTGTCATTATGGAGACATAGAAGATCGTTCACGTAATAATAATACAAATGTTTTCACTAGCTGTGGAGGAGGAACCTGACTTGGCAACGTTTCACTTGTTTTCACGTCTTTTATTTTGAAAAGCGCGGATTTGGATTGCTCCTATAGGTTTTGGGGGACAGGAATTCATGGATGGATTAGGTGGTTGCTGTGTTTGTTTCCTGGAGATGTATGCAACCCTAAGTCTGTAGCAGGCAGGGTGTCACTGTAGTGGCAGAGACTGTCAGCGCTGTTACAGTCTTAATTGCCCAGCTCACGCACTCCTGCAGGGCGGTGTTTATGTGAGTGTGTATACATTCTGTTTCTGGTGCATGTGTGTGTGTGTGTGTGTGTGTCTGAATGGGATTGGTTATGCATGTGTGTGTGAGACAGAAAGTCTGCAAGTCTAATCGACTGGAGAGATTGACTCCGATAGGGTTCGACCGACATGGGTGTTTGAAGGCTGGTACCAATATTTTTGGGATTGAAGTTGCCAATGGCTGATATTTCATGTTGCTAGTCAGTATTTTACCATGAAATTCCTGTAGGTGGTTCAGCAGCTACTTAAGGCAGGGTGTGGTTGGTTTCATTGCAGGTTTTACAGACTGACAGAGTGAAGCTGTTGAGTAAAAAGGTGAATGACACTAACTAATAGTAGGCCTAATATCGTCTGTCTAGACTTAGACAAGGTGCGGGGTGGATATCTCTCCCCGTGTTTGTTTACCTCACGTTATCTTCCTCCATGGCTTCCTACAGGAACCCACCATGGCCCTTTCCTCTAATGAGCTAGGGATGAGGGGGGGAAAAAGTCAGGAAGGGACAAAAATGAGGGTGCAAACAGATATCACTCTTACGCCCCCCCACAACTCACCCACATGCCAAACTGCCCAGCCCCAGGGCTTAACCTTGGCAGGGTGGCAGCTATGTGTTGGTCGCTGCAGTGTTGCCAAATGAAAAACAGATGGCAGGTTATTGGTGTAGTAGTAGAGCAGAGAGGGGGGGTGGGGGGTGGAGAGAAATGTCATGTGCTACTGTATCTGGTCCGTTGGATAGGAGACATCGGAGGGCTGTGTGTGTGTGTGTGTGTGTGTGTGTGAGAAGGAAAAGAAAATGCTGACCAGGAAGTGCACGTGTGAGTGTTTTGTGTTTGAAGTTTTGTGTTTGTCTGTGTATGGGGGGATATACTCTCATATCCTGGCCTCAACAGTTCACTGAGAGTAGGGTGTCTAGACTTTGTCTGTCTTTGATATGCTAACAAGCTCCAGTTTGGGTCATTTTGATGTTTTTACTTGAATTAGAAAGATGACACTACTACATTTGCACTTATAAAACCCCTTTCAAAACCTACTGCATGAGTTCCAAAACGCATGGCGTAATTGTGTCTTAACTCCTGAAAAGTTGAGGCTTTTGGGTACACAAGGTCACCTGACAGCAGGCATATTACAAAAGAGAGATGGGACACATGTGCCACCTTGTGGAGGATTTGTAGAGCTGCACCTTGGAAACCAGCAATATTCATTATGTATAGAAATATTTCATATGATGGTAAGAATATGCATTAACGCTGTAATATTATTAAACAATATATTTATGGTTTTTCAAGGTGTTCATAAAGTAATAGATTGAGGAAATAGTTTTATTCCTTTCTACCTATAACATGATGGAAATTGAACTTGAATACTGACCAATACTGTAGCCTTGTGGCTGTTGTCAGGAACTACATCTGGAGGATGTATAAATAATATGGTATAAATATGGTGCTTACAGTGAAAAAGTATCTTCTAGATGTTTTTCTATGCAGTAATTGGTTTATTTTTTGTCTCTTCCTCTCCACAGACGAGAAGCCTTACATCTGCAGCCTGTGTGACTTTGTTACCACAGACTCGCAGGCCTATCTGACCCACGTTCGTGTCCAACACACGGCTTCCCGCGACGACAGACCCAGCCCCGCCCCCAGCCCCAGCCCCAGCTCCAGCTCCGACAGAGGCACCCCCGGCGGCTATCCCAAACTGAAGAAGGCCCTTCTCCAGGGGCTGAACAGCTCCGCGGCGCCGTATCCTTACCTCTCAGCTCGGTCCTCCAGGTCCTCCCCACTCGACCCCGGCCTGACCCCTCTGGACCTGTGCGTGCGGGTCGAGGGCCACAGGGGCTCGGCCTCCTTAGCCCTGGACAGGAAGGGCCTCCCCAACCACAAGTGCTCCTTCTGCTCCCACTCCACCCGTTACCCCGAGGTGCTGTGGATGCACCAGACTGTGGCTCATCGCATCAACAGCAGCAGCTCCACTCTGGCTCCTAAATGGGCCCTGAAGAACGGTGCAAAGGGCCCTAGGGATAGCTTATCATCTTCCAGGAGACGCACTGGACCCCCTCCCGTCCTAGAAGGGAAGGAGTGTCCGCCGCTGCCTCCGGTGGTCCGAACCCCGCGCACTCGGCCTCCCGCGCACTCCAGCGAAGCTCCGAAGAAGAACAGGCCAGTCAGTCATCCTACCACGTCGTCATCATCCTCTTCCTCCTCCTCTACCCCCAGGGGCTCCTCGTCCACGTCAGGCGCCCAGACCGGGAGGCTCCCTGTCCGGCCAGGAAGCAGCAGCAGCAGCGGCAGCAGCAGCGGCAGCAGCAGACACACGGAGGACCAAGGTCATCCATCTCGCTCCAGACCCAAGGTAGACATCTACCCTCGGGGAGGCTCGTCGTCGTCCACCGGCTCCCTGGAGAAGAGCACCGGAGCCCCCCAGCGTTCCTCGGCCCCCAGCCCCAGCTCCGCGGCCGGGACCAGGCTGGCGGACCGCTACTTGATGCCCCAGGAAGGCCTGGGCTTCATGCTGTCCAGCAAGCACGGCCTAGCGGAGTACAGCCGAGCCAGGAGCTCCCCTCACCAGCCGCACACGCCCAACTCCCACGGCCAGGGCCGGGCGAACGCCGCCAGGCTCGGCGCCGCCGCCGCCCACGGCTCTGCGGCGGGAACCGGCTACGGCGCTCTCCAGAACTCCTCGCCCTCCTCTTCCTTGTCCTCGGGGGGTTGCGGAGATGCGAAGCAGGAGGCGATGGCGGAGACGCCGGAGATGCCCGTGGACATCCTCACCTTCCTCAAAAACTACAGCCCCAACGAACTGGCCGCCCTGTACCACCGCTGGGGTGCAGCCAACGCCCTGTTGGATCCCAACGGTAGGGAGCAGCTTTTCGTGATATGGTTTTAGTTCAAAATAAAAATAGACGCAACAACAAAATACTATAAGTATACACAACACGCTGTGCCCTTTGCATGAGATAATCAGTCTTTCAAACAGAAGCTAGAGGGAAAGTCTCTCTGATGCGATCAGCTCACCGTATTATCTAAGATGCGCACGAACTGTACAAACCACACGCAGGCTGATATACATATTCACCCGCATAGACTCTCTCTCTCTCTCTCTCTCACACACACACACACCATCTGGCTGGAGATGATTGACACACACACACACACACACACACACACACACACACACACACACACACACACACACACACTGCCCCATCCTGACAAGGCTTTAAATAATGAAGAAGAGATGCATTAAAGAAGTGCACACATGTGTGCTCGCCTGTTCATGAGGTATGATAAAAGGCTGTATCTGGGGCAATGTGTGTGTGTCCATATGTGCTTAGGTTTTTTTGTGTGTGTGTGTGTGTGTGTGTGTGTGTGTGTGTGTGTGTGTGTGTGTGTGTGTGTGTTTTACCGTGAAAGACGTGAGAGAACCTTTGCTACTCTCGGGTCTGCAAGGCATGCCTAGTCTCCAACTCTGCTCTCCCAGAAAGCTGTCACAAACTGTTTAGGTCACGGCTCCGCCTGACGAGAGAGAGAGAGAGAGAGAGAGAGAGAGAGAGAGAGAGAGAGAGAGAGAGAGAGAGAGAGAGGGAGGGAGGGAAGGTAGGAGGCCGAGAGAGAGCGAGACGAGACACAATAATTACCCCACCAGCTGCTTTGGAAATGGTCATTACCAAACATCCGTATTATTTGCCCATTTTTTTCCCGGCTGCGCCTCCGAGGTCAAGTGGGGCTGGGGTCACTGGGGTCAAAGACAACAGCCCCTGAGCGGACGCATGACATCGCTGTCACCCGTCCAGGCACATAGCATCACGCTCCGCCTTAGCCCTTTGAGTCACATGCTATAAAGTGACCTTTTTTGAGCAACCAAGGCTCACTCTGTCTCTCTCTCTCTCTCTCTCTGTAGTGTGTGTGTGTGTGTCTGCTTGTGTTTTCCATCCAGCTCTGTCTTGTCTTTCATTAGTGCATCAGTGAGAAGGGCTGGCGGCCTCGAGTAGATGTAAGAGTATCCAGAGGCCAGCAGCAGAGCTGCCAGAGACACTCTTTGTCACCTGCTCCACACACACACACACACACACACACACACACACACACACACACACACACACACCCATCCAGCGGGCACTGCCCAGGTATACACCAGGCTTAATGCTCAGGGAGTTGATGTGTAGTGGAGGGGGGGGGGGGGGGGGGGGGCTTATTGCACAGACCCCCCCCCCCCTCCACCTGACCCCCCCCCAGGCCTGTTATCTGCCAGCAGCAGAGGTCACAGGAGTGAACTCGTGTTCATGTTTGGTCGTGACGTCGTCGGACGGATCCGGCTTCCGTCTTCAAAATGCCTCGTCCTCCCGCCGTCCCCCGCTGCATCCAGCAGCAGCGGCCATGTTTACACACACACCAAAAATGTCACTGTAATGCGACGAGGGCAGGACAGACAGGAACACCACGCTCCAGGGCCTTAAATCGTCTCAAACGATGTCGACGTCCCAGTACGAGAATGTCTTACACGCCGTTATTATTGTTTTCACCATGTAATGACAATATGCTCTCCGCTTTATGAAACACAGGCTGGTTTTGACAGCTTTTTTTCCCATTATTATTATTATTTTTTTAATTTAATTTAATTAAATTTTTTCTTCAATTCAATTCCAGGTAGCATTAAAATGCCTTTAAAAAGTCTTAAATGTGGCTTCATGAAACCTGCAGATACCCTGTGCTCTGATTAGTCCTATGATTACGCAATTATGATTATGGCGTCTACTCGTCTACTCCTCGTCTACTCGTCTACTACTCGTCTACTCGGTAGAGGACCACGTATACACCTTCATCACGTCGTTGAGTGTGATCAATCTGTTTGTGTTTGAATACTCACCATAACCACGTGTTCCATCACTAGTATAATAAGAAGACGTTTAACTTACTGACATCGCCTGATGATTTCTGGGTATCGAAGTTAGCCGCATTATCGGGCGCATGTAAACGCAGCCGGTGCTTTTTGTTTCCTCCGCCGGACCAAACACACATAGACACACTCTGAAACACACACACACACACACACACACACACACCTGACATGTGACACGCTGGCGGTGGAGCGGGCACATCACAGCCGGGGCGTTTTAATTGCCTGTAATTTATGCGGCGTGTGTGTGCGCCGTGTGTGTCTGGCTGTCAGCCTCTGAGATGATGCTGCGTGACAGCTGCAGTCCAGCCCCCGGAGCTAGCCGCTCATAATGACACATTAGACATACTAATGATGCCTGCGCCGGTCCGCCGCTGACGCTACCTAGCTCCACCGCTCCAGCCGGCCCTCCCCTGCTGACGTACACCGGCTCTCTCGCTCCCTCCCCATTCGCCGCCGTCGACAAACAGGAAGCGCGTTGGGGTCGACCTCTGTGACTGTGCCGGCGGGCCCCTGGAACCCCGCTCGAGGACCCCTGGTGGTACTTGGACCGCCCCGCGTTTGAGGCGTCAACTTGTGGACAGGATCCATCCTCCGATTTGTCCAAGAAGTATTAAACACGTTGGCATCGGCCGCTAGCTTGGACACGTACTTGTCTGGATTTTGTTGATGTTTATGTAATAATTACCCAGAAACCCCTTTTTTATTCTACCCTCTCACCAAAGAACCATTTAAAGATGAGGAAAGTATTTCAACGTGAAGTGTCCTTGTAGACTTTGCTGTTTTGTACTCTGTTTAATTGTGTGTTCCCTCTTTGTCTGTGTGTGTGTGTGTGTGTGTGTGTGTGTGTGTGTGTGTGTGCGTGTGCGTGTGCGTGTGCGGCATGTGCAGGGATGCTGAGGTCTCTGATGCGACAGGGACAATATGTCTGCCATGAGTGCGGCAAGAGTTTCAGTCAACCCAGCCACCTGCGCACTCACATGAGATCCCATACAGGTAAGCAGCTGTAACACACACAAACACACACGAACACACACAAACACACACAAACACACACAAACACACACGAACACACACGAACACACACGAACACACACGAACACACATACACACTTCGGGTGGTGGACAAAATAATGGAAACGCTACAAGAAAAATGGACTTTGAAGTAACTAAAATCACAACGAAGGATTACAAAGTGGACAAAAACTGCAGTATTTCAGTAATATTCAGTAACAGTATTTCATGTGGCAGCTCAACAGGATCGTTGCCAAACACCACGAAACCACAGCTTCAAAACTCACCACGCGATCTCAAACCTGCGACACCGACTTGACTCAAAATCTGTACCTGCACCTGAGTTTTGTGAAGCCGGTATTTCTGGCAGCGGAAGCGAGGTCCGATATCCCACCACGCACGGTTCAGGCCTCGTGCAACGGCCTTCCCGGGCTGGACCTCGGGCCCCCGGCTACGCGACGTCATATTTCCGTCAGGCGTTTCCGTCGTTATTTCGCCCACCCCGCCCCCACCCCCCCTACTGCGCATCCATTCCACATGCCACCTGCGCATTATCGCCGCGATCGCAGTTGAATATATGCACGTGGATCCTACGTTCCCGGCCCATATTTCATCGCAAACCCTCCATGCGTCTGCTGCTGCTTCCCCCAGCATCCTCCGGAAATAAATCAAAACGGATCTTTTTGTTCAGCTGAGTGTGACAGCCGGCCTGTGAGTCTCCCCCCCCACCCTCCCCCACCCTGCCCGCCCGCCCGCCCGCCCCGGGCCGGGCAGCTGTCTCTATTTTTTAAACTGAAACATGATTTGCTCAGGATACTGACCTGTGACAAATAGTATACATTATTAATCACGTGTCAATTAGAGCGATGGGAAATGCGCGTTTGCATTTGTCCGCGCCAAACCTCACGCACTGCACGCGCCCCGACGCCATTCACTAAACAGCTTGATTTAGACATCCTCCCTTCGTCTCCTTCCTCCTCCTCCTCCTCCTCCTCCTCCTCCTGTCATGTCCATCAGCCCAGTCAGCAGTGATCACAGTAGACAGTGAGATAAGTAGCTTCTTTACAGAGAGTGTGAATGATATGTGGCACGGCCAGTGATTCTAAGTGACAGAGGCCAAATGGTAAGTGATGCAGCGCCCGGCGTCCCCCACCACTCACCCCCCCAGCCTTATTGTAAACACACACACACACACACTGCACACACACACACACACACACACACACACGCCCGTGCCTACACTCTGTAAACACTCGCAGAAGCTGTAATTAATGTTGTCACCGAGCGTTGTCTTCGGCGTGGACGTGCCGCCGCGGAAAAGGCCAGCCACCCCGAGGCCTCTATTAACATGCGTCATATTAAATCACTGGCTTGCCTCCACCGGTTTCCATCATCATCATCATCATCATCATCATCATCACCACCATCATCATCATCATCACCAGCCACCAGCTTCCCCCCGCTATTAGCGAAAGGGGTGCTGGTGGCAAATTGCAACTTGTGCGCCAGGTGGCTTTGTGCGGTGAACGGAGAAACCTGCTCGCGCTTTTTTTTTAACCGAATTCCCCCCCCTTCCCTCCCCTTCCCCTCCCCCTCCCCTCCCCTCCCTCCTCTTCCTCCCCTTCCTCCTTCTTCCCCCACAGTTGGGTTTGATTTTAACGGACTCCACAGAGGTACTGACGCTCACACCACCGCTTCTGAGTCTCCCAAACAAGTATGTGCCACGACGGCTAATCACTGGGCTTCCTCATCGCTTCTGCATGTTTTCTGATTGTGTTTTTGTGCATGTGTGTGTCTGTCACCCCCCCCCCACACCCCCCACACACCTGAAGTCATGATTGTTTTTTTCATATATATGCCATTTGCTTGTTTGGATATTTATTGCCCCCCCCCCCACCTTACACCTGGTGTTGGCATGGCTTCTCAAATCTTTTTTCCAGATTCTTGATTCTTGCTTTGCGTGTGATTTCCTCTTGTAACATCCTTTAGAAATGACAGTGAACGCCTCATCTCTCTTGTTCCTCATCCGCCAGCGTTGTGAAAGAGTTGTGTTACTATCAGAGCTTGGTTTCATTTCTGTCTCCGTAGTTGCACCGTGGAGACGCGTCGCATTTTACACTTTCTCTGTTCGGGTGATCAGATCTCGAACACGTCTTTGGGCGCGTGTGCTCCTGGATTTGGATCCGATTGCGACCGGATCGCCCCCAGGATGTTAAGAGTGATAACCCGCAACACTTTCATAGAAGTAAATGTAGTTAAACGTGTAGCAACTGTTTGATTGACAGGTGATCTCTGGGAAGTGCGGTGTAGAAACACTACAGCGATGAGCGCTGAGCACCAAAGCATGGCAATAAAAGAAAAAGAAGAAGGAAAAACACGGAAGTTGAAGATTACAACTTAAACACAAAACATTTACCAAACTCGCGGCGGGGCGAGAAAGCCGCCATCTTGGCTCCCTGCCAGGTCTTCTCATAGTTTTCGGCAAGACCAAAAAACGGGATGTAGAAGGGAAGAGGAGGCGGAAATCTGTTGTGGCATTAGGAGAGAGGCCGGGTGTACACGGCACACCTCCGTCTTAATTAATCACACACACACACACACACGCTCACGTGCACGGGTTTTACCGCGCGCTATGAATGATGGGAGCGGGTGCGGCGGAGGGGTCCAATTAGACGTAGCGCCGGCGCTGCTTTACGGCGCCGATAACCTTTAGTGTAATGTAGTGCACACCGGTGCCGTCAGCGCCGGTTCCCTCGCAGGACGGTGTCTTGGAGGTTCTCGCTTTCCTCTCACGTCTCGCCCTCGCACGCCCGCCGCCGCCGTTTTTTTTTTTCCCAGATTTTTTTTTTTTGTGCCGTGATTAATTATGCCTTTTTTTTTGTTTTTATTTCTCACTCTCTCTCTTCCTCCTCAACCCTGCCTCCTGCCTCCTGCCTCCCCCCGCCCTCCCCCTTTTTTCTCTCCGTTGTGTTTCTGATGATGTATGATAACAGCCATATTTCCCTGTTTCTTCTTCAGGGAGAGGGGTGCAGGGGGGGCATGGGGAGTCATTTGTTTTCCCGCTTTGATATTCTTCCATTTATCAAAATGATAATTAGGTGCAATTAAATGGCAATCTCATTTGTTTTGTTCAGGTGTGTGTTGCTTGTTTTTTTTGTTTTTTTTGCGCCGAGGTGTCTGCGCCATTGTAGGTCAGTCTAATTAGAAGAGAGAGTACGGGTGTACGGGGTGTTTGCCGAGTGTGTGTGTTTGTGTGTGTGTTTGTGCGCATGTGTGTGTTCGCGTGTGTGTGTGTGTGTGTGTGTGTGTGTGTGTGTGTGCGTGCGCGCGGGGCATCGGGTGGCCCGGCTGATTGAGAGAAATAGATGGGAGGAAAGTAGGACTGTTCAGACAGGGAGGATGTGCGGCGCTCTTCTCCAGATGGCAGCTAGAAAGAGAAGGGGAAGGGGAAGGGGAAGGGGGAGAGAAAAAAACGAGAGTCGGGTCCATCTGGGTCAGGGGAGGGAGAAAAGAGAAGTTAACTTTTCCTGGTGAAATCAGGTGGAAGGAACGAGACGCTGAACGCCGCACTTGACTCCGCCTAACGCTTCCCCGGGTCCTCGCCGAGCGCCGCCGCGTGTCTCGCCGTGTGTGTGTGTGTGTGTGTGTGTGTGTGTGTGTCTGCTCGTTGTTTCAGTCCCCGCCCACCCCTTGTATGTCCGCCTGATGCAACCTGTGTGTGATGTCACCTCTCTGCCCCCGCCCCCCCCCCCTCCCCCCTCCTGACCTTTCCAACCTTTTTTTTTGTGGATGTGCTTCCTCAGGGGAGAGGCCATTCTGCTGCCAGCTCTGCCCATACCGAGCCTCTCAGAAAGGGAACCTAAAGACCCACGTCCAGAGTGTCCACCACATGCCTTTCGACAACGGCCAGCACCCGGAGACCTGAACCCCCAACCCCCTGAACCCCCAACCCCCACACCCCAGTACTGGACCAGGACGAGCTGCGAAACACCCACCAACCCCACAACAACAACAACAACAACAACAACAAACCCTCCGACACGTCTGGATCTGGATCCTGGATCCCGGTGTAGTCAGGGATCACGCCGCCGCCGTCACCCCTAAAAAGCAGAGAGGAGCGACAGCAGCACCCAACAACTCAAGTCAAGTCTTTGGGTGACAAATCCTGTGAATCCCTTTAATGATCGATGACCTTTAAGAGCATTTTTGATGCTTCCCCGTGTTTTTTCTTTTTTTTGTTTGTTTCTTGAAAAAAAAAGTAGTTAAAGCTGCACTAGGCAAGAATTTTGATGTAGAAATCCACCAGGGCCACTAACTGAGACGCCGTAGATTCGCCCCGAATTCATTTCTGGTGTCGGGTATGTGCGCACCTCGCCAACAGGAAGTGATGAATCGAAACTTAAAGGTGAAATACAAACTGTCTCCTGAACGGCAGGAAAGTGTTTTTTTTAAACAAAAGTGGATGAACTGAACTTTAATCAAGGGCCGCGGCATGGTGGGGCCCCTGTACACCCCCCCTCCCACCCCACACTCCCAATTTAATCCTGTGTTGTTGGGTTGTTTTTTTTTTTGCTTTATTGTGTAAGAGTTTGTGCATTCCTCAGGACACCGATCCTCTAACCCACTGCACCGGAATGAGAGAGAAAAGAAAATTCATCGCCACCCATCGGACACGCCGCCAACTTCCTTTTGGACTCTCAGTTCAATGAGCTGAAGATGAAGTCGTGCATGTGTGTGTGTGTGTGTGTGTGTGTGTTCAACTCACTTCTCTCCACTCCAAAGTGTAATGTTCAGAGCTGAAGTGGAGTGACCGCTCTGTAGTCTGAGGCTGTTGATTAGGCGGCGAGGGAGAGAGAGGTAGAGAGAGGTAGAGGTGGAGTTGAAGAGAGAGAGAGAGAGCGAGAGAGAGAGCTAATGGGGACGTCTGCTTTAGTGCTCATTAAAAAGAGTGTGCGTTTTTAATAGCCGATATAAAATGAGCGCAAGCTTTTTTTTTTATGGTCATTCAATTATTGTCCGTTTAAGAGGAAGGGAATGAGCGGAGGCCGTTTCCCCGCCGACGCCCGCCGACTTCGAAATTAGAAGGAGCGCGCGGCGTATTTTACCGCGGCTAGTCTTAGCCGCGTCTTATTTTGTAACGGCGAAGCAATGAATCCTGGGAGGAGGGAGCGAGGAGGTGAGAGAGGACAGCCAGAGAGGGGTCCGGAGGTCCGGCTTCAAGAGATTTCAGGGATATATAGGAGGTAGAGATGTTGTTTCGAAGCCCTATTGAAACGCAGAGCTGTGTGTGTGTGTGTGTGTGTGTTTACTGTATGTGTGTGTGTGTGGGCGCATTCTGCTAAAACCTCTGCATACTGTAGAAGAGGTTGCGCAACCTCTGTGCGTAATCCAGCCTCCCTCTAGATGCGTTGTATACTAGCCTACCTCCTTTTTGCGACGAAAGCTTGTTTAGATTTTCGGTATGAAGCGAGAAAGAGAGAGAGGCGTTTTTTGTTGTTGTTTTTTTTTGTCCCGTTCTTGCTTTTCCTCTCCTCGATGGGACCGGCTAGATTTTTGAAAAAACGCCACGGGAAAAGAGAAGAAGAAGAAAACGGGGAAAGGCTGAAAATCGATGCGGACCGATCGCGTCGCAAGCAAGAGCGGGAAGACCTTTTTTTGTTTTTTTTGAACGCGTCGATTCAAAACTTAAACCGGTTCAAAGCGGAGGCGGCGCATTTTGAGACCGCGGCAGGTTTTACACAAACTCGTGATGAAATGAAACGGTTGCTAACGGTTACGCATCCGAGACCGTGTGTGCTTGAATATTCCTATTACACGAACGTGTACGGCGAAAGGTGCGTGGGTAGTGAAAATACTTGAAACGGATACTCTAGCCTACTGAGTTAGCGTAGTACTAATACCAATGTTGTACAGAATTCCCTTTAAGATTAACTCCTCCATTATGAATTTGTACTCCGAAGTGTGACTTAGAGAAAAAAAAAAAAACTATGAAGAAATCAAGCAAGGAGCGAGCGTGTGTGTAATATAAACTGTATATCTGTATTCCACTCTTACCAAACCCTTTATATACAGCGTTAGAAACCAAATGGCATTACTAGTGCACTTAGACTAGGTTACTGCTTTAACCGTTCTCATTTGTTCGACTCTAGCTAAAGGTTTCTGTGTGGATGTCCTTTGTTTTTTTAACGGGCGCCAGCTAACTCAACGTCATTTCTGGCTTAGGGGCTTTTATTGTGACGACTCCATAGGTTTTTTCTTTTTCCACGCTAACTGATTTGTTCCCGTGTGATGGCTCTACTGCGCAGCTTTTTTTTTTTTTTTTTTCTTTGCTAGATGCTAGATGCAGCAGTGCTTATTTTTTTTCCCCCCCAAGATGTAAAAGTGTGTTGTTTTTGTTTGGGTCTATTTGCTAAAGCGTAGGGTTTTTCTTCAGTAGCTAGACACGGACGCCCTCCCAGAGGGGCTGGCAGGTTGTTTTTTTGTTGTTATTATTTGTGTCCGTTTTTGTTTTTTTTCTTCTTTTTTTTCTTTTTTATTATTCGTTCTGAACTTCATGATTAATTTACCCTAGAAGAACATTATTATTCCAAATGTATTTGGTTGATATCTGTATTTATTACCACTTCAAAAAAAACGACGAGAGGACAGAGGCAGACGTTTGTTTTCATTTTCGTTTTCTTTCTTTCTTTTTTTTTTTTTTATATACTGTGTAGTTTTCAAGCCAGCAAGCCGATGTGAAAGCTCTACCTCGTCTGAGCCATTCTCAGTTCTGTTACACTTTTTGTACATCATTTCAAAAAAAAAAAGATGTAATGTCATGTCCACAATAAAGACACGCAAAATGGCACCTGTTGACTCATCTGGTTTGTTTGTGGTGTTTTTTGAATGTACCCAGCCGCTGTGTCTTTTTTTTCCTCACACCGCCGGCATGAACTTTCCAGAGAACTCTGCAGATCGCCGCGGCCTCTGAATATTGATGGGATTAAAAATTGAGCATGTTTTGTACTCTTAGTCTGGTCGGGGTCACTCACTGTCGTTAGCTATTCCTGCTAACGCTAGCGGTGCTGCACACGCAAGCCGCACCGATCCGGAGACAGCCGATCACCTATTCCTATCCACGTCTACATCCTGATTCAGTGCAACAGGCTGTACGGCTACTTAGTCGGCAAAACCTGCAGTGAAGTTTTCTCTTCTTCTTTACAAGGTGTTAGTTTGTGTAATTGTTCAAAATGTTTTGTACAAATTCTTCCTTTAAAGGCCAAATGCATCAATGTCTACCACCTCGCCTCAAACAGCTGCTACCCTTAGTTCTGGGTGTCCCATGACGGTCTAAATGCCGCTTCAGAGGAATAAACCTCTCAGAGAAATGTGTTCTTGGTTGATTAAACTCTTACCAGCTGTCCGTCTATCCGCGTCCTTTGCCGGTTCGAGTCCCAGGTTGACTTTTTTTTTTCTTTTTCTTTTTCCGAGGCCTTCAGGGTCTGCGATATCTAAACTACCCGCAAGAGAAAGTGCAGATGATCATCATTCACAAAGATGAGGGCGGAACGGATCAGACCCGAGCCGCACCGCGAGCTGCTACCCTTTCATAGCTCGCGATACGTTTGATGGATCGGACTTTGATGCTTAGGGTCCCCGGGCCCCGCCGGCGCCTTGATGTCCACGTGTGGCCCTGGCTGTCGAGCGGCGGTGACGAGGAACCCTCCCCCCCACCCCACCCCCCCCCCACCTCGCCCCTTCCGACTACAGAGGGACCACCTAGGGATCCGCCGCTGCTTTGCCAGTCTCTTTCATGTTTGGCGTCTGCGCGAGCGCGCCATCTGTCTGTCTGCCTGACTGACGGCTGAGTGACGGGTTCCCTCTGAGAACATGGCACATACCGTTAATGCCAGGCAGGCCCGCGGGCTGGGGGAAAGACTGCAGCTGCCCGTCACTCTTCCCAACCTCATCAGTCACCGGGAGAGGCAGACGTGACGGCCCTGAGCTCCCCGGAAAAACCTGTTCGCTGACATCTCTTCTTTCTGTCACACGCCGGAGAGGAACCGACTGACTGACTGAGGGGTTGGGAAATACGCCGGGAAATATTTTGACGGATAGGTCTGTTGGAGAACACGTTATCGTGCGCTTTTTACACACTGTTTTTTTTGTGTTTTTTTTGTCGTGTGTTGCATTGGAAGTTGTTGTTGACTTTGGCGGATCTGTTGCGATACTGATATTTTTGGTTGGGAGCTGATATTTTGTGGCAAACATTCAGAGTTTTATTCTTGTCGGGATGGGGAAGGCCTCTGAAACAGCATTTAGACCATCGTGGGACACTAAAACCCTCCACTGAAAGCCAGACAGGTTTTATAGACTGACACCCCTGAAGCTGTCGAGTAAAATCCTGACCGTCCGATATCTGATGTTTAATAAAAGACCAACAGATACATATATAACCCTGGTTCCAGTGCACCGCACGGTGTACTGAGTCTCTGAACCTCCACATCACATCCGTGCACCCCTGGCATCTTTGTGCTGCTGCTGCTGCTGTGTGAGAGTGAACTGCAGACGAGCTCCCTCCCTTCCTCCCTGCGTCCGACCCCTCCACAGCTCTGCTGTAAAGTCAGAGGGCATGATCTGTATCTGCCACCAGGGAGCACTATCCCCCTCTAATGGCTGTTAAACGGCCTTCCTCGGGAGGACAAGGGCCCCGCATCACACACCAAATGGCACTTGTGTATGTACCACGGTGGCGCGGGGGCTGTGTGGGTGGGAGGAGGCGAGGGGCGGGGGGATTGGTAAATATACTTAAAACACACTACAGTATATATCTGCACGGCAGCTTTGACTACCGCTCCCACTCCTCCGCGTTTCCCAGGCAAAAGGCCAAACGCATTTACAACACTTCAAGTGTCTGCGACACAAAAACGCCCTCTCCACTGTGAAATATGTAAATATTGCACTAATCAAAGGGTTGTGGAATCGCAAAATGCCACGGAAAGGTTATGACCCGGAGCCTGTGCTAATAGGGGAAGTGAAGGAGGGAGGGGGAGGGGGTGTGTGAGGAAGGAGAGTATAGAGGAGAGGAAGAAGAAGAAGAAGAGGAGGAGGAGGAGGAGGGAAGAGGAGGTTGTGTGTGTGTGTGTGTGTGTGTGTGTGTGTGGTGGGGGGAGTAGAGGAGTGACAGCTACCACAGGCGTTTCTCCTGCCTGAGGAGGACCTTCACATGCTGACCTCCGCCTCCTGCACTCCAACGCTCTGACAGTAATGAATAGGAAGGGGCTGTTTATGCATATCAAATGTTATTTACTCTCCCACAGTCAGAGAGAGAGAGAGAGAGAGAGAGAGAGAGAGAGAGAGAGAGAGAGAGAGAGAGAGAGAGAGAGAGTGGAGGAGAGGAGAGGCAGGATATTCCCAAAGACCGCGGCTCGCCATCAGAACAATGCAGGACAGGAATGCAGGGGCCTCTGCGGTCCGCCGAGGTTAATCCGGCTATCGCTCTGAATTACATGACATGTTTTTTTTTTTTGTTTTGTTTTGCCGGGGCCGGAGCTCCGACTCTCGTTTGAAACCGCCGTGTCGTCGTTCCGGGTTTCCTACGTTTGACAGACGCAGAAAAAAAACTCCGCAAGAGCGCCAAACCCTCGCGATTTAAACGAACCTGACAACGTAGCCCCCCCCCCCCCCCCGCCTTCTTGAAACCGAAACCCGCGCGCGACTATTTCCTTCAACTATCTCCCGCCACGCCAAAGTAAAAGTCTATATCCAGAGACAGAATCGGGGTTGGAAAAGCGCGGTTGCATTCCAGTCATGTAATATATTTTATTTTAAGCAAGGATTAATCCTTTCCCCACATTGACATGATTGGTCTTAAATAGCGCGAACCTTAAAAAGCCAGAGGGAGGGGAGGAGAGGAGAGAGGGGGGGGGGGGGGAGAAAAAAAAAAAAAAGAAAAAGCCTGAGCGGAATTATTCAAGGGAATGACGTTCAACGACAAGCTCAAGAAAATAACCTTGAGCGCGAACAATGAAGAATCAGCCGCCAGAGAACGTTTGTGTGTGTTTCTTCTTCTTTTCTTTTTTTTCCCCCTCATCGTCGTCGCTTTACGGCTCGGCCTCGTTTTCCATCAACCCCTTGTGAGAATTAAGTTGGATCTTAAGCGTGTAAAATGAGAACCTCTTCTGTGCCCCCCCCACCCCCTCTCTCATACGAATCCCAGGACAGACCATGACATTTAACATCGCCTTCACTAATTTGTGCTTAATAGCCAAAAAGTGATTAGAATTAACATTAATGACATTTCATACGTCTCCCCTTCCACATTCATCGCCTCTTCCTTCTCTCTTGCCGCTGATACTTAACCGGCTAATGCTGGTGGCTGCTTCTTACAGCTTAAATTTCACGTTACACTTTTGGCAGAAATCTTTCCTCTTTTTTTTTGTGATTTTACACTTTATTTCTTCCCCTTCTCACTGCCACCCCTGCTCCTTTTGAAGAAGACAACGAGGAAGGGAAAAGAAGACTTAGAGAGAGATGGTGTAAAGCCTTTTGAGTTGGGAATCTATTCCATCGGTCACACGCTCCTTCCCCAATTGACATCAGCATCGCAGCAGATTAAGAAGACAGGGGCGGGTGGGGGTGTGGTGGGGGGGGTCATCTCTTTTCTGGCTCGACGCCCTTTCTATCTCCCTCACCCCCTTCTTGTTTAAACAAATGCTAGCCCAACACGCTTCATCTCCTCTCCTGCAGCAGCTCACTGTACTCCAGTCACATCACAGAGGATAACCGGGGGGCCGGAGGGAGGCTTTTATTTTCTCAGTCATTCTCAGATCTGTGCATGGGAGAGATTATCGCACGGGAAAGGAGCATTGTGTTCCTGCGCTAAGACAGTCTAAGGCTAAGACACCCTCCTTCCTCTTAATGATGGTCCCTGTCCTTGTTTCAAGGGTAGTGCCCCCCCCCCCCCTCTCCCTACGGGGAGGTCAGCCTGTCCCAGCAGGCGTTTGACCGACGGCGATGTTGCGGGAGGGGGCCAAATTCAACGTCAACCCAAAACAAGCACAAGGAAAATGTCACATTTAAACAGCTTTGGAAAGTGTTATCGATATTGGTCGGTCCTGATTCATGATGCAGGTAGCAGCTGTGGGTGCCTCAACTTTCATTTTGGCGCTATACATCTATACAATGTCAAAGTGTAAAGTAAAAAAGTAAGTAAAAAAAACTTCATGTCACAAATGACAAGATTTTTGACAAGATATTTGGCAAGATTTAGTCCCATGTGAGAGGATTTCATCTTGTTGTCTGCTATTGTAATTGTGGAACTGTCTCCACTGCACATGGAGAGACAGTAAAACCTCTGGTCAGACTGTCCATTCTTATACATTCTCTGGGATCATCTATCTATTCCTCATTTTGCTGGAAACCCGTTCAAGGACCTCGGGTCCAGAGAGCCGCTGTCATAGGGTCAGTCAGGCTGGGAAAAGAGCCTGGTGGTAAACCCACCTGACCTCACTTTACTTTAGAGTTTACCTTCTTTTAACTTGCTTTTTCAAGCTGTTTTAAGCTTCATCTTGATGATTTAAATCCGTAGTACACATCATAGTAAGTGGTGGCTAATATAAGTTCATTGAGAATAGGAGGAAAGAGCAAAAAAACACTTTACAGCAAGTAGAATTGATTTTTTTTGCGTACGGTTGGTTGCCTTGTGAGGATCACTGACGAGAGGTCAGTCCAGCCACCTTTTCTATTCCACACTACATCACCGGAGGGATACGAGAGAGGAGGGGTGGGGGTGTTTTGGTGCAGGGAGTGGGGTTGGTGAAGGGGGCGGGGGGGGGGGTTAAAAGGGTAGGAAGAGCTGGGGGTGATCATGGGTAATGGCAGGGCCAGGCCGGGCTGACGGACAGGCCAATCTCCCGCCTGGACAGACTCAAGAGAGACGTGTCGGTCTCCGTCGGCGCCCCGGGCCGGCCGCGGCACCACGCCGCTAAATACGTATTGGCAAAGTGTCGGTGCCGATGCCATTAGCCGGCAGACTTAAATTCCCCTGTAATTTTCTACGGGGCTCCTCGTTATCGGCACCTCTGATGGGCTAAGCGTTCGAGTTCCCGGTTCAGGTTTAATGGATGACTGGTGGTGGTGAGCGAGAGGGAGCTGTTTGTTATCACTCTTACGAGACACACGCACGCACACGCACACACACACGCACACGCACACGCACACGCACACACGTTGGTGTTGTGAGTACACCTCTCGTCGACTTCATTTGTTCCCTAATGCCTAGACTCCAAAGGTCTAAAACTCAAAACGGGTTCTAACAAGGATATGAACACACACACACACACACACACACACACACACACACACGCACACACGGCTCGATGTGACTGTATCCCAGTAAAGTGCATCCCTGACGTGGACCTGAACGCCTCTCTTCACACCACCAGGGCAGATCTCACGGTGGAGGACCGAGAAGAGACAGAGGTTTGGGAGATATTTCCCAACGTCCGGTGCTGCTGATCTGAGACCAGCGTTTTGCCGCTCCAACCTCCAACGTCGCTTTTTTTAAGACAAAACAGGGCAGGCGATTACCATTCGCTTTCCAATTTCCAAAATCCCGAAAACACATTGAAAAAAATACCCAAAATGCATCTCTTCCACAATTTTACATCTCTCTTTGCTTTCTGGCGACGTTGCCCCACAGTGTGTCGAGGGAATACAGTCTTCATCAGGCCAGGACGAACACTCTCACACACTCTCACACACACACACACACACACACACACACACACACACACGCGCCAACCCCACTACAAAAGTGAAGTGATATACGGGAGTAAATTAGCACCGTTGTAATTTGTATATAGTGTTTGACAACCTTGCTGGAGAAGTTTCACCCCAGAAATGCTAAGTAGTCCCAGCAGGAGTCAGTCAGGAAGAGGAGAGGGGCTCTTTGCTGTTTAATGTATTCTTCAGCACCAGAGGCCTCCAAAACGCTGCACGTCTTTGCCATCCAATGCACACACACACACGTGCCCGTGCACACACACACACACACACACACACATATCTGTCGGCAGTCAGGCTCTGAAGGAACACTGCTAATGGGGCTGTTTTTAATGAGCTAGGAAGAGGAGAGTGACCCTTCGAAGGTGAATATCTCTATCTCTGTGTTTTGCTGCGTTGAAGTGGAGGCATGCACGTCTCCCTCTCTCTCTGTTACCCACTCATGCATGCACACACACATACACACACACACACACACACACACGCGTGTTCAGCGTACGTGCACCCAAACGTTTGAATTCATACGCAGTTGTTATATTTATGTTTAATTGTTTTTAACCGGCGTAATTACTTTCAGCCCTCGGCTCATTCGCTCATCCCGTCCTCTCATCGGGAACTAATATGTGAGACATCAGAAAGCAGAGCGGTGTGTTTTTGTACGGCTGGAGAGCCGCGGCATAAATTGTAAAAAGGTTTTTAAAAAAAAAAAAAAGAGCCCTGCAGCAATAGTCTTCCCGCGAGCTGCAGGAGATTCGTCGATTTCCTCAAGTTCCACTTCACGTTGCGAGGGACATATCCATCCCTAGACAACCATTTCACTTTATTTCACTGATTTTATGATCCTCTCCTGCAAAAAAAAAAGAAAGAAAAGGAGTAGGAGGTAGTTCCGTGAACGGCCAAAAGATGGCACACTATGTATGGCGGGAGGGACGGCGATGATGTGGGGGGGTGGTGAGGGGGGAAGCACTGGGGCGTCTGTGGTGTCTGTATTTAACCCAGAACCTGGAGAGCGTCTGTGTTTCCTCTGCTGGGAATCTTCTGCTTCTGGGGTTCATAGAGGAGGAGGAGGTGGAGGAGGGAGAAGAAGAGCTAGGTAGGTGAGCGGATGTCATGCTTCTACCCATGTTGCTCAACAAGCCATACTGTGGCTGCTTTTACGCTGAAATGAGCCTGAGGATCTATAGCGGTGACATTTTACCTGCAAGTCCCCGTTTGGGTTTTTGTCTGTAGAACATGTAGGAGTTGCAATGCAATGTGAGTGGATGGATACCAAATCATGTTTGTGCACATCAAAGTATATGCATTGAATGAATTGCTAAAGCATGGATTGATATTTTGTTTGTCTACAAAATAAAAATAAATGTGATCAAATTGATCATTGCATATATATTTATATATATTTTGTATTATTATTTTTTTATAAATTCTTTTTTTTACTGTTTTGCGATTCAAAAATATCCTTACTCCCACCAGAATTGTCTTTTTGTAACAGTGAACAAAAAATAACTGTTTTATATATATATATATATATATATATATATATATATATATATTTCATTATACATTTTTTAATTTTTTTATTTATTTTTATATTTTTTCACTATTTTGCTATTAAAAAATGTGCTTGCTCCCACCAGAATTGTCTTTTTGTAACGGTGAACACAAAATAACCGTGTTATAATTGTAAACACATTCTTCCCTATTACAGGCCTTTTTACGAGTGTTCCTAATTTCAGTTAATCGTTCCTCCTGTGCTGCAGGAGCAGTTTTATATCTGCACTGAACCAGTTGTTTCTGCTACATAGGAATTATGGGATTGTTCTTTTTTTTTGTAGGGTGAACTGGGTACGGACTTGGGAATTGGGAAGCATTACATCACCACTGTCAGGAACAGAACGTGGAATTTGCTCTCCTTAGAACGGACTGTGATTCAGTATGAGGGTTTATATCCACACAATTTAAAAGCACTGGGGAATTTTTTTTCTATAGGTGTTTTAAAAAAACAACAACAACTGTATTGTTAAAATGTCATGCTTATTCATGGTCATATGTTGTTATTACCTGTAGTGGGAGTAGGTATAATACTGTAGGTGAATGCAATATGGTGGCTCTGGATCCAACACAAATACTTAACATCCCTGCTTTGAACATGGACATGCTCATATACTCTACACACACTGTACACACTGTACACACACACACACACAACGAAACCACTGAAAATCAATGTGACAGGTTTCAGTCGTCCCTCAGTGTACACATCCCCTCTCAGACTCTCTCCTGACATCTGCTCGATTACCTCCTACAGCCACACACATCCGCGCGCGCACATACACACACACACACACACACACACACACACACACTCCCAGACGCCCTCCCCGTGGCCGCTCTAAGCCCCTCTGAGCCATATGAAATGTAGTCGGTGCAGGAGAAACCAGATACTGCTGGCTGTGTCACATTGCGTTTGCCACCACCCATCAGGAGCAGGTCTGTTTGACTGCCAGCCACTCTGACGCCGTCAGTCATCCCCTACCCAGCAGGCAATGGGGCAGAGAGGAAGAGGAGGAGGAAGAGGAGGAGGAGGAGACAGATCTCCACCATAGGCTGAGTGGGAGAATTGAACCGGCAACCTTCGCCTCACAAGCCTGCTTCTCTAATCTAGGCTACTGCCATTATGCTACTTGCGTGTGTGTGTGTGTGTGTGTGTGCGTTGGCGTGTGATGGGGCCTTGACAGCTGGCAGGCTGCTGATTGAGCTGCTTATCCAGTCAGACCTGACGGCCAGACTCGCATTTTTATTTCATGTTATGCTGCTTTATTTATTTTGCAGCGTAAGTGGCAGGAGAGTGCAATATGTCGGCCCAGAAGGAGCATGCTGCACACAGACATGCATGACAGACAAGGACACACACACACACACACACACACACACACACACACACACACACGTCAACACAGGTATGCACTCAAACAAACCCACACCCAGCAGTCACAGTTCCGTACGTACGCGCCGAAGATGTGACGGCCCGGCTCTCGGCTCCGTCAGGCTCCCGCGTGGCCCGGAGAGCTTCCAGACAGGAGGACAGGAGGCCCGGACGCCCTCACCTCCTCACCCCTCACACCTCCGGCCTCACCCCCCCCGCTCTGCCTCTCACCGCGCAGGACAGCAACCCTCAGAAGAGCCGCCCCGGGGATGAGAGGCGACGGACAGGCCGTCTCCGGTGTGAACTCACAGACACAGACACACACAGACTCACACAACAAAACAAGAAAAAAAAAAACACAGTTCAAGTTTGAGTTTCTGCAGGTGGCGCTCTTTTCTCTATCGCTGCTCATGCTCAACTGCCCAGTTCTTCTGAAAAACGCATCACTTCCTGTGCGCCAGAGGATGAACTGGCTATATCGTGTTGTGTTGCAAAACAGACATTTGTTTATATGAAAACAGTGCGCACGCACACACACACACACACACACACACACACACACTGCTGTCAGGACATCTCCTTTATAGCAGCTCCACCAGAAGCAGAGGCCCCTTCTCTCCCTATGAATGATTCATAAACAAAGCTATTAACAATGCGGCGGACATTTCACAAAAGGTTCATTTTCGGAAATACAATCTCCCTTTTTTTTTTTTTGGTTAATAATGTCCATTAATCACGCGCGGGTGTCACTTAACGCAAGGTTAATGAAACGCTGTTAATGCCCGGCTAATCTATCCCCAGTCAGAAAGCCCTTGTAACTGTAATTCCTAACCCTCCTTAAACTATTTTCCACGGGAATTTTCTCGCCGGGAGCCGTGATTGATGGACGCGGGACGGGAGGGGATGTCCATTATTTTTAAGTGGAACACAGAGGCAGGATGTGGGGGTCAGCTCCGGGGGCCCCGGCCTCAGAAAGCCCTCACCTGTCCAAGCGGGGCTAATGAACCGCTGACAAGATATATGGGAAACACTTTGGTGTAGAATTTAAGTATGACATAACAACTTGATAATGGATTTATTGTGGCGCTGAAAACCCATTCCTTCACAATAAAAGCGTAACGCTCGCGGCCCTCGGTAATCCTCTGGCGAAGTGTCGATGCTATACTTCGAGTTCCGCGGTGCTGATGTTGCTGTGTGCGCGTGCGCGCGTGCGTGTGCGTGTGTGTGTGTGGCGTGACTTCCATCCTCCAGCTGTCACGCCAACCTATTAAAGCGAGTATTATTTTTTTATGCGTGCGTGCGTGTGTGTGTGTGTGTGTGTGTCTGTGTAAGCATGGCGCGCTATAAGCACAACATTAGGAGGGGTGTTTATTGTAATGTGACTGTCTGGTGCCAGCTGAGCTGAGCTGCGAGCTGTTTGGAGAAGCGGGATGACTGTTTGATTGTTTGATGACAATGTGAGCCTCGCATCTCCCGTTGCCTTTCGTCTGCGTCTCTGAAGAACGCTGACATTAAATGTTTGATGTCGGCGCGCGACGACTGATGTACAAATAAAAACCTCGCCGGTGAGACATGATATTTTTTTTCTTATTCTTCTTGCGTTTTGACAATACATTTGTTGTTTCTGTTGTTTTTCCACAGTCGATTCAAGTTTACCTTTCCTCCCCCCCTCTTTTTCAAAAAGTTTGGATTGTTTTTTGTTTTTTCCTCCCTTGAATCAGAAAGTCGCCAGAATCGAGGAGCGAAAAACACGAAAAATTCATTTGAGGTCACACATGACTTATAAATGCTTTCCAGTGTTTTTTTTTTCAATAGGGCTGTGTATCGCATGACGCCATGATGCCAGAGAGGCGTAGGCGGAGAGCCTGCTAGAGGAGAGCCAGGTCAATATGAGTCCTAATAAAGCGTGAGTTCATTTCCCCTCACCGCGCTCCCCCCTGGCCACCGGCGGCTCCATATACAAGTCAAATCGGCTTTTTGCCTCCCAAAGCCCAGTGATTTATGACCCGGCTCCATTGACCGGACCAGCTAGTTTTCATTTTTGTTAAATCGCGCGGCCCCTTAAATGAAACTATCGATTTCAAGTCGGCTTACTGAGGATTTAATTTGTATTTGGAAAATTAAAGCAGGTAACGCTTTATAATTTCACACTACACTGGAGTAGAACCAGTTATCCCATAGCGCTCAGCCCGCTATAGACACCAACCCCCCCTCACCCATCCACTTTCCTCCCTCCGTCTGGTTTCACCGGCCACTTTGTGTGGTCATTAATGAATTTTGGACAGGGGGAAGAGGGATTTATAGCCCGGGGGACTCCAGCCCCGGACCGTCCCAGAGTTAGGGCCCCCCCCCCCCCCCCGGCTCCGCCCAGGGCTGCTGCCACAGCACATCAGCACTTAGCCGCTGACCTTGACTTGCACCGGTGGCTAAACTTGACCCAGCGCTGGTCAACAGTGGTCAGCATCTCCCGCGACCTTGTCAGGATCCACCGCCTTGGTAGCTCGTTGTCGTTTCATCGCGGAGGTTAGGTCAGATCAGTTTTGGTATCTATCTATCTATCTATCTATCTATCTATCTATCTATCTATCTATCTATCTATCTATCTATCTATCTATCTATCTATCTATCCATCTATCTATCTATCTATCTATCTATCTATCTATCTATCCATCTATCTATCTATCTATCTATCTATCTATCTATCTATCTATCTATCTATCTATCTATCTATCATCTATCTATCTATCTATCTATCTATCTATCCATCTATCTATCTATCTATCTATCTATCTATCTATCTATCTATCTATCTATCTATCTATCTATCTATCTATCTATCTATCTATCTATCTATCTATCCATCTATCTATCTATCTATCTATCTATCTATCTATCTATCTATCTATCTATCCATCTATCTATCTATCTATCTATCTATCTATCTATCTATCTATCTATCTATCTATCTATCTATCTATCTATCTATCTATCTATCTATCTATCTATCTATCTATCTATCTATCTATCTATCTATCTATCTATCTATCTATCTATCTATCTATCTATCTATCTATCTATCTATCTATCTATCTATCTATCTATCTATCTATCTATCTATCTATCTATCTATCTATCTATCTATCTATCTATCTATCTATCTATCATCTATCTATCTATCTATCTATCTATCTATCTATCTATCTATCTATCTATCTATCTATCTATCTATCTATCTATCTATCTATCTATCTATCTATCTATCTATCTATCTATCTATCTATCTATCTATCTATCTATCTATCTATCTATCTATCTATCTATCTATCTATCCATCTATCTATCTATCTATCTATCTATCTATCTATCTATCTATCTATCTATCTATCTATCTATCTATCTATCTATCTATCTATCTATCTATCTATCTATCTATCTATCTATCCATCTATCTATCTATCTATCTATCTATCTATCTATCTATCTATCTATCTATCTATCTATCTATCTATCTATCTATCTATCTATCTATCTATCTATCTATCTATCTATCTATCTATCTATCTATCTATCTATCTATCTATCTATCTATCTATCTATCTATCTATCTATCTATCTATCTATCTATCTATCTATCTATCTATCTATCTATCATCTATCTATCTATCTATCTATCTATCTATCTATCTATCTATCTATCTATCTATCTATCTATCTATCTATCTATCTATCTATCTATCTATCTATCTATCTATCTATCTATCTATCTATCTATCTATCTATCTATCTATCTATCTATCCATCTATCTATCTATCTATCTATCTATCTATCCATCATCTATCTATCTATCTATCTATCTATCTATCTATCTATCTATCTATCTATCTATCTATCTATCTATCTATCTATCTATCTATCTATCTATCTATCTATCTATCCATCATCTATCTATCTATCTATCTATCTATCTATCTATCTATCTATCTATCTATCTATCTATCTATCTATCTATCTATCTATCTATCTATCTATCTATCTATCTATCTATCCATCTATCTGATCAGGTTTGAATGGATCTTGACTGCATGATGCATCTCACCACCAGCATTATCAGCACGCTGACCTCCATCGTTTGTTCAGTTCTTTCTTCGTTGATATCTCAGACAACTGATTCCGTTTCGACCAAACCTTGGCGTTACCGCGGCGACACCTCACCAGCGAGTTCCGGCGTTTTCAGAATGACACCGATGGGTATAATTTGAGGTCAGATGGAGGCGACGGGGCCCGGCGGGTTTACTGGGTTGCGTCGTTGCCGCCGCGGGTCTGTTTCCGCCGCTTCCTCCGCTGACACCGACGGCAGCCGGGGATCCCTCCCCACCACCCCTCACCCCTCACCACCCCTCACCCCTCACCCTGCCATAAGCTCCTTCACCAAGCCCCTCATTAACCCCTCCCTTCTCCCCTGGCATTGAACCGCTGTCTTTAAACCTGTCCCCACATCTTCAGCCGAGGTTTCAATAGGGAGCGCGTGGGCGGAGGGGTGGATCCCTTTCCCTCGCCCCCGCGCCGACTTGTTTCATATTATATTTAGTAATAATAATAACAGTTATCGCAGGCCTCCTCCTCCTCCTCCTCCTTCCTTTTTGTTCGAGCCTCCTGCTAGCGGGGCGGTGGGACGGCGTGGCTGTCTCCCCGGCCTCCTCACCTCCGCGGGGCTGTGCGCGTCGCTCAGCCGCCATAAAGGAGAGGGAGGAGCAAACGGGTGGGGGCGGGAAGCTCTAGGGTGTCATTAACTCCTTTCTTCTCCCCAGGAGGAAACGGCGGTTTGACTACCATGATTGTGACCCCCCCATCTCCCCCTCTTCATCCCCTCCCCTCTCCCACCCATCCCCTTCAACCTTCTCGCTTCCCTCAAGCCTCCGCGACCCCCCGCCCCCCCCCCCCCCCAACCTCAACCCGGGGCTCTCCATAACTGTTTATTAACACGTCTTTGACTTCACTTGGGTCTTTTAAGCGAGCTCACCCCTCCACCCACCACCTTCACTCAGGCATCACTTGAAGCCTGTGCTCTCCCTTTCATTATCAGGGACCTGTTAGAGTCTGTTGGATTCTCAACCTTTTTTTCTTTTTTTTTGCTCAGTTCATGTAGGGGAATTTCCTCTCTCTCTCTCTCTCTCTCTCTCTCTCTCTCCCTTTCACTTGCATATGTTGAGCCCCTTCATATTGATAATCTGGTTACACTTTACTTTATCGGTGGTTTATTAGCCCGTTAGCAGCAAAGATAAACTTTTACTGCGCCGTAAACACCGTCAGACAAACGCCGCGCCACTGCCCGTACCGTTGCCCCGTTAAGTTTGAACATTTTTTATTTTTATTTTTTTGGCACCGTGTGTTTATTCCATCATGTTGTGATTACAATAATTATCACACACACAATGCGCTCGCGATGCCTTATGAACGCCTGCCGCAAGTGCGAGTGTTATCGATAGCTTCATGGATCATCTTTTGATGCTGCAGCTGAAGGTGTGATGGTACAGTGTTCTTCCATTACTGAAACTGTAGGGGGGGGGGGGTCAAAATTTGTGGGGTCAAATGTGTATGAAAATTTCAAATTGAAACATTTGAAATTGTTAATAAAATATTTAACACAATAAAAGTACTCTATGTATTATATAGTAATCATTAGAAGTAATCATTAGAAATAAACTGAAATCAACTTTTCTTTTCTTTTCTGACATGAAGTTACAAAAAAAAACACTCAAAGACTGATGTGGGTACAGCTGGCTTCGGTGGTCCGACTAGTTTCGGGGATGATCCAGGACAGTAGTGGAGCTGACTGACTGTGTGAGCGTCCCAGAGGGAGATTGTGCAGAGGTCTCTGGTGCCGGGGGCCTAAGCCAAGCTCATATCTCTCCCCTCCCATAAACACCACGGAGGGCCGATGTCTTTAAAAGGCCCTGAATGACGTCCGGGGAGTGGAGGAACGCTGTGATTAATCGCCACGTTGATTCTCATGGAAATCACCCACCGGGGTCGAGACGCAGAAAGAGGAGGAGGGGGGGAGGAGGAGCTCGAACCGTGTGAAACCAGCTCCGGCCAAACGCGAGGGGATGATTGCTCGCAAGGGGGATTTTTAATGTTATCAAAAAGGGGGATTGCGCGCCGTACAATGGGCTCCCTCATCCGCCCTCGTGTTTTACTCTGTATTTCAAATCTATAGCTTATAAAAATGGCGTTTGCGATCGTTTGGGAAATGAATGGCTCGCTCACAGCTTGATAAAACGACATCTAAATCATTCCTTAATCACGTGCCAGTCACGGCCTGAGCTGCAGCAGCATGCAGCGTTACAGAGGGGAAGAGGGGGGAAAAAAGCTGATCTGAGTTCAGAAGTTTGTTATTTCAAATGAACTGGTATGAATCTTGTCAAAAACTAACTTCCATAACATGTACCTCCCATAAGGAACACATATTGATTGAATGAGCAACATCAATTAATTACACCCATCCCTAAGTGTTGTGTTCAGGGACGGGTGTAAGGCTCTAAACGTCGGATTATTTGTGATCTAATGGGGATGCCGGTTACTGAGTCACTGACTCTGATTTCCCACAGGAAAAAAAAAGCTCTATCTATTGTAAATGCTGTGCTTGTACTGGCTTAGGCATTTCATCCAGAGGATCATTCAAATAAACAGATCTAAATGATGAATGCTGGCTTTGCGAAGACAGAGACGGATGCGTATTCTTTGAAAAAAAAGGTGTGTGCCACGTTTGAGGAACGGTGGAATTCACAGCACTACCTCTTCATAACAAAGCCTTGGAAAGTTGAGGCTGACACCCAAAAAAATGAATGAAAGTTCAATGGCGTTGTGAATGTTTGTCAGGGGGTGTACTTTATACTGTTTGGCATAACTGCCTTCCCCAACCCATAAGTCTATGCCAGCATTAAAAACAAATAGCTGAAGGGGGAAAAAAAAAAAAAAAAAACGAAGGGAGGAGGAAATTTGCCCGAGTGAGGAATTGATTTTGTCTGGCCCAGGAGAGTACTTCATTCTTGGTCACGGCAGCAGGAGGGCTCCGAGACGTGTTTTACTAACAGGAGAGTCAAAGGCACCCATGCAAAACTATTTTTTAACAGCGCCTGGAAAAATCACCCACTCCTGTGCGCCATTTTTTCTTTTTTTCTTTACAGATGACACAATACTTTCCAGCCGCTCGTCACCGGGAGCACCTCACGGCCGCTTCTCAGATTTAAAGCTGCAGCGGTGCAACGCGCAAAGCAGGGCCGCGGAGAGAAAAGTACACTCGCTGTTGCTATGTGTTTGATTTACAGTAAAGGTGAACGTAGCAAAGAGAAACAGCTCCCCACTGGAGGCGTATTTGTCAAACCCGAACCCACTCTTGCATCGTGTTGTTCATGTTTTGCGGCGTGTGTGTTTTTTTTTGCTCGACACTATTTGCAACCAGGCTATTATTGATTTTTTGATGGTGATTACGGTGATTACGGCAAATGATGATACAATTATAAGCATATCTCATAATATCTTCTTTTTTTTTTTTTCTTACTCCATCAAAACGCGAGATACAGATACAGCGTGCGCTCCGGCTGTCACCGTTTCTGTCCACCTCAGCAGAAGGCGGCTGGTTTTATAGGGCTGGTAAAAGAGCGGAAAATGTGAATAAGCGATTTTGGAAAGCCTGACTCTCTCTCTCTCTCTCTCTCTCTCTCTCTCTCTGCAGTGCTAATTTAGTGCGAGAGCTAAGTGGCTCATTTTTATGTGAACACCATTGTGTTCCTAACTATGCAGCAAACAATCGCTGTTCCGAAAGGCAAAGAATGACAGAATGTGAACAATGGAACAATGAGAGCCTTTTTTCCCTCTTCTGTTGCAGCCTGGAGGAGAAAAAAAAAATCCTTACAAAACAAAACCAAAAAAAAAAAGAAAAAAAAAAGGGCTGGTATAATTGTTTTCTAAGGCTGTGATTCTGAGATGTTGAGTATTTTGGAGGGAGGAAGGGAGGGGCACGGGGGGGGGGGGGAGGGTGACGAGGGGGGACGAGACAAAATGCTGCTATGTACAAAAGAATGCGTTTGTGTGAAGTGTGCCTTTTGAGAGCGCAAACAGAGGTGAAACACACACTCACAGAGACACACACACACACACACATGTAAAAAACACACATGCACGCGGTACATAACAGGGCCCACCACCACCACCACCACCACCACCACCACCCGCTCACCCACACCCCACCCATGTCATGTGTGTTAGCGTGTTGACAGGGATCAGCGATGGGTGTTAAAACATTTGGGGCCCCTGCTCTCCCCACAGCCACGAGCATTGACAGTGTGAGACCTGCCACTGAGCAGCCCGAGCTGACACTATCTATCACTGGGAGCATGCAGGAGTCAATGCTACGCTGCACACACCGACACACAATCTCCCTCACTGTCGACTGCACTCTGTTTCACTTCCGCTGCCTGGCTATTTCATTCCCTCTGTCGGTATTTATGTGCGTCTCTTTGTCCCCCCCCCCCCCCCCGCCCCTGCCGCCTCTCTCCGAATCTACAAGATACCCCCATGTGTTATGTCGTGGGGTGGCGGGGTGGCGGGGGTGGTGTTCCTGGAAGTCGTGCATGCGCGTCATAAATCAAAGTGATCATATCACCCTCCGCGATTGTACTGTGACGGACGACGATGATGCGATAGATCCCAACCCGTCCCCCGGGTTGCGTTCGTTCCCGCGCGGTAACGCATCATCAGTTGAGCGGATCAAACTTTTTTTTTTTTTTTCTTCTTTTGTGTCTCACTCTTCAGTCCCCGCCCACCAAACACTTGGCTCTTTCCAAAAAAAGAAAAAAAAAACACCCCCGGGTGGCTTGTAAGGCCCTACATCTGTTTGTGATATACAACGTAATGCAATACCTCACCCACACACTGCGATGTCACCGAATCAACGAGGAACTGACGCCGCGTACTTTCCCCCATAAGCCCCCCCGCCCCCCCGCCCCCCCCTTCAAATTCTCACCCCGGTAACATGGACAGCCCATAATAGCAGACATGAATCTGCGTCTCCCCCCTTTGCTCCAAACAGATGCTGGCTGTCCATAAATCACATGCCTCCATTTTTTTTTTGTCGGGGAGAACAAAAAGCGTTGTTTGGGCGGGCCGGCGGTGACGCTCCCCGCAACCCCATGTTGTGTTTTGTCTCTGGGCCGGCTCTCGTCTCCCCTCTCCTCTGTCACGCTCCCGCCTCGCCGCATGCATTACAATAGGGGCAGCCAGGTGATGAATATTTGTGTCTGGCCTGCCGTTAAGATTTCATTAATCACCCAAAAAAGACTAGAGAGCAAAGCGGCGTATACCGTACCTGCCCGGGCCAGCAGGCAGCGGGCCTCGGCGAGCCGCCCTCCCGTGGGTGGGGGGGGGGGGCGGGGGAGGTACGACGCTGCGGCCAATGGTGGTGTCGCGGCGAGGGCTTGTTCGGCTGGATTTGTTTCACCCCCCCTCTCTCTCTCTCTCTCGCTCTCTCTCTCTCTCTCGGTTTGAAGTGTTTTTTCTAGCTCGGTATGTGTGGATTCATTTAAAGGTCCGGTAGGTTTTGACTGCTCCCGTAGCGCAAAGTGACCGTAATATATCTGCGGGGGGGTTTCGCGTGGAGCGGTCCGTCATTACCGACGACCTGACGGTTACTCCAGCAGGTGCCGAGACGTCGCTCACTCCGCTTTCTAGCCTGAACAAAAACTCCCCCACTACCCCCCCCACCACCACCACCACCACCACCTACATGCAGACTTCAGCTGTTCCGCTACAGAGGCCCAAAAAGCCTCGTTCTCAATCCAATAACTCAAACGACAGCACGTGTTAACGTTTTGCTAGCTTACTTGTCTCTATTGTGACAATGTGCCTTTATTGGTTTTGTCAGTTATGGGCCACCGTAGCTCAAGGAGATGTGGGTGTGTTGGATGACGTGTCTAGGAGATACGTTCTATCAATGTTGTTGCTATTCCAACTGGTGACCAGTAGAGGCCAGTAGAGAGTCTCAATCGTCTCATGCTCAGTTTTAAAACACCAAAAGAGCTCGTTTACGTGCTCGTTTACGTTACGATGTATCAAAGTGTGTGTGTGTGTGTGTGTGTGTGTTAACCGCGTTACGCTTACTCTGAGTGTGACCTTACTCCGATAATCGGATTGAATTATTAGTGTGGGTGTAAACACGCTATGTTTCCACGCGCATGGGAATTCCCTTCTTAGCTACAACCTGGCTAGCAACCTGGCTTTGGTGTTGACGCGGCTAAACGTCACCGCCGGGTTAGAAATGAAGGAGTTATTACTCAGATTACCGCTTTCACTTTGTGGTTTCGCTGTCCGTCACACGCAGACCTGCACGGCATCATGGGTACACGAACTGGCTTCGTCCGTGGCGAGAGGGAGACTCCATGGCAGGGTATCACAGGTAAACAGCTTCACCTGAACGAGCCTTTTTACCAGAGGAAGACCCATCGGCAGGTTCCTCCCGGTGTCTCTCTCTCTCTTTCTTCTGCTTCTCTCTCATCCTTTTTTTTTTTTTTAACAGTGATGGCGAGGGGGAGGTGTGGGGGGGGGTAACAGATGGAGAGACAGAGTGGAGGGATGATGAGGACGTAAAATGTGCAACGTTTACTCATTCCCTTCTTTATTGTCTTTCGCTGCAGGAGCGGATGGAGGGAGCGAGCGGGAAACAAAGCGGTGGGTACAAGGACGACCGGGCCTCCCGAGCCTCATTCACCAACCATCGGCCTTGATAGGATCCACCAACTGCAGAGCTCTCTCTCTCTCTCTCTCTCTCACACCCTACCTCTCTCTACCCACACTTGCTCTCCCACCTGTTCTTTCTGTCAGTCAATTTTTACTCTCTTTTTTTTTTGTTGCTGTCTGTGTACAACCCCCCTCCCTCCCTTCCTTTCTTCCCGTCTGTGGTGCGGAGCGGTGATGGATAGACATGTGCCGGCGTACAGAAGAACCTATTTGGACTGGCGTGTCAGCCCATCTTTATCAAATGTTGCAGAGGTATATTCTCTTGCTATGCTTCATTACTCTGGAATGGCGGGCCCTGAAATGTTTGACTGCTCTGTCTTCTCTCCTCAGACCTCCTCCTCCACCTCCTCCACCCCTCCCCTCCTCTCCCTCTCTCCCTCTCTCTCTCTCATTTAGCAGCTGTAGCTCCCAGTATGTGAGCTGTGGAGTGAATGGGAGCCGTGCCGCCTTCTTCCCCCGGCTGGCCACGGGGGAAACGCAGCGACGCCTCGGGGTGGGGGGGGTGGGTGGGGGGTGTGGATATCGATTGCGTTGCACGGGCTGAGGCGCTAACGAAGCCCCTCCCCCCCGCCTGCCCATTCTCATGACAACCGGCTGCCACACCGCTCCGCCATTGGCCGGGGGCTCAACGGCGCCTCTGCCAATCAAAACGGCACCGCCGCCCCCCCCCCCACCCCCCACTCCGTTTCAGAGGGTGACCTCAGGATGACATCACTAGAGAGGCATTAAAGTAATAAAGAGCTTGGTAGTACAATACTGTAAAGGGCAGTACTATATAAAGACTCATCAATCAGCGCATGCAGCATCTAAATGGAGGTGTTTCAAGTTCTGGTTGAATCGGGGGTCAGCATCTCGGTGGAGGAAAAAACTTTTCGCCCGTCGTAATATTCCCCGTGTATCTGCACCGCACACCTTGCCGGTAAAAAAAAAAACGAGACCGAATGAAGGTATATGCGCCCGCAGGAAACGGGGATCAATAGCCAACTCTCCTGAGCTGGGGGTATTTCTCCAGAGAGCCGGGGGGACTCTTAAGCCAGATCAATGAGGAGCGCGAGACGGCATCTTGAACTCGACGGGGAGCCGGGGCTGATGGGAAAACGGGGCGAAACCGGGGGGGGGGGGGGGGGGGGGGGGGGAGATCCGACTTCAGGTGGAATTCCCAACCCGGAACGTCTGGCCGCGGGTCGTAATTAGATAAACGGCGGGATGAGACGTTGTGTTTTATTGTTTTCGACGTTATTTCAAAGAGCGCCGCCGAGCATCCTCCCACGTCAGAGCCGAGCGGAGGGCAGCCGGTTCGACTCTTCAGATTTGTCGCCGTCATATCGAAGTCCTCCCCGAGGCCAGTGGAGCCTGTGCGTTCTCCCATCCCGGACCCCGGCTGGCCTTTTCCCCCCAAATAGCCCGTTTGGCCCCCGTAATCCGCGGCAGGAGCCGGGAGGGCCACGACGGGATACCGGAGGGAAAAGCAGCGGAACCCCCTAAAGAAGCCATAACTCTGGGGTTTAATTGCGTTTCGAGTAAATGTCAGAGCACCCCAGACGTCTGGGAATCATCCGCCTCCCCTCTAATACCGGCTATTGTCATTCCATCAAACAAAATCACATTTGGACCAAAATATTTGGAGAGCTAGCATGGGGGGGGGGGGGGTTCGCTCCACGCAGAGCACTAAATTAGAGGAGAAATGTAAACGGGGGGACTGCTTTATGACACGCACAGTAAACACGCTGTAAATCCGATTGTCATTGGTTAATTTCTTTCCCCCCCCCAAAAAAACAAAAAAAAACAACACACAAAAAAAAAAAACAGAGCAATGGGTGTTGGATGTTAAGGGAGCGGTTGTGTTGATTTACAACCGGAGTGAAGCAGGAAGGACGGCCCCGTGTGTCTGGGATGACTGGGGCTGTGTTCTGTTCTGCATTAAAAAAAATAAAGTTGAGATGAAATCAAAACGACTCTATCTTGTAAGAGTTATCAATATATCTGTTTCACATCCCCCCCCCCCACCGAATTCTCCCTCATATTTTGACAACTTATATAGCCACATTTAACCTTCGGTGTCTGTTTCTCCAAAATGAAATTGCGCAGTGAAAAAAAAAAAAAAAAAAGACTCATATTACCGTGAAAAAAAAAAGAAAAAGAGATGGCTTTTCTCTGGAACAATAAGCAGTCCTTGAACTCCGCGTCATTAAAGTGAACGCCATCATTTCCTTTCATTAAGATGACTGTGTGCAGACACATATTGCAGTTGGAAGGCGAAACGCTGCGGCAGGAGACTCATTTAAAAAACCGCCCTAATCTGGGAAAACGCTTCTAATGTTTCTCGAATGTTATATCCTCCCAACCTAGCGGCGCGAAACGCTTCGCAGAGCTGTAACATTTTTTTTTTTTAAAGGCATTTAGACTCAAAAAAAATAAAAGCACCCTGAGAGATGACGTTACCCTGATATTACATATATTGGCAATATTTTTGACAATAAATGCTGAAGAGCTCAAATCTAGAGATTATGGTTATCGCGTGCAAAAAAAAAAAAAAAAGGCCTCTCATAAATTATGAGGCGCAGTTGTAGCTTTCGGTTGGCGTCAAAGCCCCCCCCCCGAAAATGGCCGAGGCCTCTCTCTGTTTTCCCCTCATTTGACTCGACGGGTGCGAGGCGGTCGCTCATACCCTCGTCTTGTCTATAAGGGATGAAATGACTTTAAGGCAGCGTAGCCACAGGCGGGGCGGCTGAGAGGCTATTTCAGGAGAAATGGACACGGACATAAATATCCTCACGGGGTGCTTTGTAATAAAAAAAAAAACTAAAAAAAAACACAATGTTATGAAACGCAGTGAAACATAAAGAAAGGAAGGAGGAGGAGGAAGAGGGGGGGAAGCAGGAAAGGGGGGGGGGGGGGGGATATCCATCAAATTAACACATCAGTGGCTTTGATTGTAATCCCTCTGCCCCGGCTCTCGCTCTGCCACGCCGGGGACGAGCAGGCCCGACGTGATTTATCAATGCAAACCTAATGGCATCAATATGAATCTAACTAAAAATCAATATTTCATTACCAAATTGTTAGCGAGAATGAAGAAAAATGGCCGCGGCCGGAGCGCTCTCCGGGGTAGGAGCATCTGGAGTTCAATGTGACAAGATGAGCGATGCGTGACTCGGGGCTGGAGGAAGGACACGGCGAGGACAGGACTCAGTCTAGGCACACTTTGAACTCTCTCTCTCTCCGCTAGTCTCTCTCTCTCTCTCTCTCTCTCTCTCTCCTGCTCAGCTGCTAGAACAATGTTCCCTCCACTTTATTATGTTTTCGCTGTTCCGTCTCCCTCTCCTCCTCCTTTCATATCTTTATCACGCCGCTTCCTCTATCAGTCTCCCCTTGTGTGTCAGTGAGGGTGTCGGCGGAGGACCACACAGTGTTTCACATTCCTCCTCAATTAATGACCAACTGGAACATGGAGGCATTCAATCTCCCCCCCCCCACCCACCCCCACCCACCCCCCATTTCAATTATTTTTTTCCTCCTTTGAAGACAAGTCAGCATTTTTTTTTTTTTTATCTATTCCTCTTCCCTTCTCCCTCTCTTTCTCTCTCTCTCTCTACCTCTCTCCCAGTGGATATTTCTCCCAAGGCTCATCACACGTTCCCCTAACCAGCGCTGCATGGCTTCCCCGGTAATGAGCGAGACAGAGAGAGAGAGAGAGAGAGAGAGGAAGATGTAGATGACGACGAGGAAGAAGAAGAAGAAGAAGAAGAAGAAGAGAGAGAGAGAGAGAGAGAGAGAGAGAGGGTTGGGTTGACGGGTAGACACCCACCTCTGGACTGGATCACGCCTCTCTCAGACTTGACCTTCACTTTATTTATATTCTGGTTTTTAGTAACGAGTATTTATTGGGGAGGGCTCGCGATGGCGGCGCTCTGTCAGGTAAGTAATGATGCACCTTTGTGCTTGTGCAGCAGCCCCGGTTGCAATTAAAAACAAACACGCTTTCTCTCCCTTTCTGCATCACCCCCCCCCCCCCCCCCCCCCCCGCCTCCCACACACACACACACACACACACACACACACACACCCGGTTTGGACACACTCCAGCTCTACCTTTTTCCCCTCCTATAGCCGGATGTTTGGTCTCTCCCCCCCCCACCCCCTCGTTGTCACTCGCTCATTTATGTCTCCCCCGGGAGGCGGCGGTGATGTCCGAGAGGCTCGTTTCTCTCCGGCGGGGAGTGGACAGGTCCACTCCTCCGAATGAAAAGGGGAAGGGGGGTGATTGTAAAACATGTGTCATTACGGTGTCAAAACACCGCGCAGGCACAATGACTCCATCCTCCATCCCTCGCCGGCGTTTCGGGGAGGGGAATTCATCCCCTAATTTATGGCTCGTGAGATAAGCATCCCTGAGCTGTGTTGGTGTGCTCGGGGCTGGCCATGAGGAATATCACACACTGGGCAGAGCGGCTAATATGAATGCTAATCTGGCCCCTGACGTACAGTAAATCGACCCTGGGTGGGAAACATATGCGGCTTTGGATAAAGTGTGCATGTTTCCATTGGTGGGGAGATTAACCTGCTATGGATTTTATTGACATTTGCACACTCCGGAGTAGGAGTGTGGGAACAGGAGTGTGTGTACATGTGTGTGTGTGTGTGTGTGGTTAGAGTAGCATTTTATCACCCCCCCCCCCACACACACACACACACACACACAACCGCCCCCATTCTACACCACCACTACTACCATCAACCAACCAACCAACCGTACACAGCCCCCCTACCTCCTGCCCTGAGGACCTTTTAACCTCACAATAGCTATTAAAGGGTGTAAATAAGCACCTCTTATAATAACAACAATAACGATACAACAATAATAACATGAACAATAATAATGTATTACACTAGATTTACAAAGTGCTTTACAAGAGGGCACGCAAACAAGAAGAGTAAAATATGTGAGGAGATAAAAAATAGGAAGCACCTTTAAAAGACAATTAGATAAATAAATAACTAAATAGATCAATAGATAAATAAACAGATAAATAGATAAATAAATAAATAGGTAAATAAATAACTAAATAGATAAATAGATAAATAAACAGATAAATAGATAGATAAATAAATGGGTAAATAAATAACTAAATAGATCAATAGATAAATAAACAGATAAATAGATAAATAAATAGATAACTAAATAAATAGATAATTAAATGAATAAATAAATAGATAAATAAGTTAAATAAAAGTGGGCAAAATCAAAATAATCACATAAAAGCAAGTGCGTTTTAAGAAGCCATTCAAAAGCTGATCTTTCATTAGCTAGCATAAGTTCCTCAGGTCCAGGAGGTCCTGACGATCGCGCTTGGAAGTGAAATTTCAAAGGAATCGGCTGTGTCTGTCTTTGTCTTTGTGTCTCTCGTCGCCGGGCCTTGTGGGTAAATAGCAGTGTATCTGCACATAGAGTAACATCGCGTGGGCTCATGTCTTAGGAATGAGGCTAACGAGACTTTCGTTTTGTCGTAATGAATAAATGAAGGAAGGTACTGCATAATACATCGCTGATCCCCGCGTCGGACGGAGTGATAGATAATACATATCTTTCATTATTTATTTAATGACATTAACTTGGTCGGTGGTTTGGAGCCGGGAGTCCGGCATATATAGAGCCTGATTGGACTAGCAATCGGGCTGAATCGCCTCACCTCTGTTGGCCCGGCGTGATGGCTACTCTGGCAATTAAAAAAATACGAGATGGACTGTGAGAAAAGTAAACTACTGTCAGCATCAGCCGGCGCAGTGTTAAACCAATCTGATCCCATTGAGGAGACGCTCAGATGCCCCGTCGCATTTATTATTACATTGCAATTGCTCTGTCCTGCTGCTAACATATTACTCTGCGTGATGTGTGTGCGACTTGGACTTTTTCTTCCTCTCGCTTTTGCCCACAGGATGACTCTGACCAGGCCGGCTCACGACCAAAATGTAATCCATTACAGCTGCTAGTTACCTCATCGAAAATCAGTCAAGTAAATGCGAGGGATGACCTGAGCGTCAAAGTGAGAAAACGGAGTAAGTACTCGTTTTCCGTCACTACCCAACCGTGGGTAAAGACGCTGGCTTGCGCAAGGAGCATCTTAGCGTCATATTACGAACAGCCAGCATGTCAAAAAATTCAAGATGCATCAGCTGATAAAACAATAAAGGTAAAGACAGGTTCGTCTCAGTGTAAAGCTGGCCGGACTATGAGACGTCTAATTGAGTCATTTGGTTAGCAGCGGTACCCCAACCCCCCGTCTCCTTTATTTCCCCTGTAAGCGATTACAGGTTTTAATCAGCCGTACAGCCCGAGACCAATTAATCCTGGAATAAATTAGCCGGTTTTGGCCCAGGCCTAGCCGCTCAGCAGTGGAAACAGACCAATGAGGGCTGATGGTGTGGGACGGGGCAGGGTTGACGTGGTGGCGGCGGGGTGGGGGTGGAAGGAGGCCTTCAGGTCAGGCTCGTGAGGCTTCAGGGGTGTTAACGGAAGCTGTTATGTGACTGGCGTGTTGCTCCTGGGTTGTCATTGAACGCACCGCCGCTGCACGCAACAGAAACCAATCAACGCTCACGTCTAAGTCGGTGATACAGCGATCAATAGCCGGTGCATCAAGGGTAAATCTCGCCTCCTCAGTTTCCAGTCTGCAGTCCCTTCATGTATTTAGCACCACCTGCTTTTTCTACACTGTTGCACAATTGCAACACTTTGTTTTCCCATCAATTACATACATATCATTTAAAAAAATCAAGCAACATTTCAAACAAAAATCTCGCTCCGGAGGCCTTTTGTTCACAGAAACTACATCAACTCGCCCATATCGGAGTATTCCTGACATCAGCATTCAGACGTCCCATTTGAATTTCCACCATTTACCTGGGGTATCTAACCAATCAGCCGGTCTACGGTCCTGGAGGTGGGGGGGGGGGGGGTGGGGGGTTTGGGGGGGGGGTGCGGGAGAGGGGTAGGAAGGGTCTCTGGGGTTTATCTCTGGAACAGTCGGGGGATCGTCATGGAGGCAGGCAGCGGTTTTTGATGGGCGAGGCACACTTTAGTGTACGGTGAAGGCAGTATGACTAATGTGTGGAATGGGACATTTACATAGGGGAGGCAGGCTGTGCGTGCAGCCTCCCAGAGGTACGTATGGCTGGCCCAGTGATGTGTTGGCTGCCTGTCCTCAGGGCTCCCTCTGCCACTTCATTTCCATGCTCCATTTTAGATCAAGGCTTCTCTAATATTTCCACATTATCCTAGGAGGCAATCTAAGATTGGAATTTGATCCACTTTGAGGGGACGTGCAGTCATACGCGCCGTCCCCGCCCCCCCCTCTTTCCTGCCTGGTGTTTAAGGAGCTTTTGTTGTGTACCTGTGATGCGAGGCGAACGATTCAACAATTGTGTGCAAATATTCTCCTAAAAAGGAAAAAAATCTGCAGTTTTCATTCGCGGCGTCAATCTTAAAAAATGCGACACGTCCCCCCTCGGCTCAGATGAAGAAGTTTTTTTTTATCTTTTCATTCCCGGCAGCGTCACCTGTGACAAGTTTTACATATGAAACAAAGCGATTTTACTTACCGAGAGAGGAGGGTGTGTGTGTGTGTGTGTGTGTGTGTGTGTGTGTGTGTGTGCGTGCGCGGGGGCGACGCGTTGCATTGGAAATTGAAAATTAGCTGGAACAACAGTCGGTATTTATACACATCTCGCGACGAACATAACTCATTCTGCGGGAAGTAATTATTACCGGCAAACCTTCCCAGCTTGAACCTTATTGGTGCGCATTAACTAGCACTCTCCTTTGTAATTGTACGTGGCAAAAGCAGCAGGTTGGAGGGTAAATGAATACAGGGAAAGGGGGGGAGGACTGGAAAGTTAATCTTGAAAAGAGGCTGCAGAATGAGAGGGTACATACAACAAGGGAAAGGGGCATGGGGGGAAAGAAGGGATGTGAATATGATAAACAACAACTTGGATGAAATTGCATGTTTTGGAGACCTTCTCCCATTGGACCCGTTCTCTCCTCGACGCCATATTGCCGTTGTTTTTAATTAGCTGTGTGAGTGACTGAGAACAAGCGTGTGTGCATGCATGTATGCATTTATGTATGTGTGTGTGTGTGTGTGTCTGTGTGTGTGTGTGTGTGTGTGAGAGAGAGGGATTTCTTTCAGGTGAGATAGATGAGGAGTGAGGTGGAATGAGAGTTCCCCCGTGTGTGTGTGTGTGTGTCTGGAGCGGCGCGCTAACGTTAGCGCCGGCTGCCAGACACACACACACACACACACACACACACACACACACACACACACACAAAAGATATCCGCATCCACCCCGCGAAAAGGCAGAAGAGTCCCCTCACGAAAGGCGGGAAGGAATCACCGGGCTAAAAGAACAACGCGGGGCAGTTGTGTGTCTCCAGGTTTCTGTGCCGCATTTACCAATACCTGCCTTGCAAATGAGGTTGGTGCAATTTCAGTTGTCCCTGCGGGCTCGGATTGAGTTAGCAACACTGTGGAAGAAAGAAAGAGGGATGGGTTTTTTTCTTTTCTTCCCCCAGACAAATTCAAAGCAGTTTAATAGCAAGTCTAATGTTTTGCAGACCATAGGCTTTGCCTCTTAACAAATCCTCAAACCGTTTGTCAGTTCTACTGTTTATAAGCTGCTTACCCTTCTGCTGCATGTTGATTTTTGTCTTTTTTGATTACTTTTTAATTCCTATTCCATTCAGTGATAAGGAACGTGTGTTTTTCCTTTAGCGTGGAGTCCCTTCTGGAGATACCGAGCAGGCTGGCTGTGCAAAAATAGATTTTTGCTTCCTAAATGACTAACAAGGCAGAAAAGAAATCGCCGTACTATTTTAAAATCTCAGTTTGTTGTCCCTTGGATAGATGCAAAATTGAGATAGACTTGTTTTGTCAATTTTTTTTGCTATTCTGTTAGAGAAACAGCAAATTGAAACGTTGGTCTTTGACACTGTACTGGCCTCTTTTGCATGTAGCACGCTCCCCTGTCTGCTGCATGCCGTGCACCTCCGCAGACCGCTCAGTTTTGTGGATGATGCTTAGCGGGTCTTAAACTGAGACAAAGCCAAGCCGCAACACTGGCGTCTTGCAGTGCCAACAGCAATCTTGAGCGTAACACCTCTCCAGACAGCGGAGATGAGGATTGACATCCGCAACAACTCCCGTCTCCCCCCGGTAATCAATGGCTGCTACCCTGAACGCAGCGCAGTCGTTCACGTTCCCGGGGGAACCGGACCAGCGTCTGCTGCAAAGCCACTCGCACGGGGATGCAACCATCTTCAATATAATCAAGAAGGCCCCGACAGAGGATGCTCTTCCTGCCGTCAACTTTGGCAGCTCAACGTGTCACAACCAATTCCTGGTCTCGCTCGACATCCCAGGCAAGGCTGCAGCGTGTCATTTGAGAAGTTGAGAAGTTAGTCCGCCGAAGACCTGCGCAATGCGAGAGCAAGGAAAAGGGCAAAGAATGCAACTGCAACTGCAACTGCTATCTATTTGACATGCTACCCTCTGGAAGATGCTTCTGGTGCATTGGTGCTGCGCCGCCGGCCACCGAACGATTCTCCCCAACAGCAATCACCTCCCACACACACACACACACTCAATTCTGCTCCCACAAGTGCACACACACACACACACACACACACACACACACACATATATTCAGGCCATCTATCAACCTAGCTGTATTTTGGACATCTGTCGCTTATGCATCTGTAACCATTCATCAGTTCCACTTTCCACCTCTGTGTCAATGCCACTGCTGCTACATGTACAATTGTAATGTATTGATATTCCCTCTAATACGATGCAGTACATCCTGTCCTGGACTATATGTGAGGCCCTGTTGTGCTTTGTCCTCCACATGGCGCGTCAATCCTGTATTGTGTGACTGTCTCATAACGTGTCAGCACCAATTTGCCGGGTCAAATTCCTCGCGAACCCTTCCTGACTTGGTACAAAACGTATAAAGCTTTTGGGCATTTCTGCATTTGTTTCTCTTTTACATCGTTGGTAAAAACAAAGCGGTCGTGAGAAAAAGAAACCCCCCTCTGAATCCCCACATCCTCTCGTGCGCCTCCATTCCCAGGGTGCATATCTTCCTTCCTCATCTCAAACCTCCTCCTCGCTGTCCCCGCTTGTTCTCTTCAGTCACAGGCCTTCTTCTGTGCGACGCGACGTCGTACAGTACGCGGCGCACCGCAATAGGCTAATTTAGCACAGGGGGGGGGTGGGAGTTAAGACATGCTTTCGCAAGGCAATACATACCACAGGGGGAAATAATGCTTTCTGGCTTAGCAAATCACCTGGAGGGAGTCAATTCATTACTGTCCACCTCCATGTTTCTACTCTACAACTCACGCAACTCAAAATGTGTATTAATTTAGCCAGACACAGAAAACCTCTGCGTTCCAATTCCTTGTGTCAGACTCGGTGTGAGAGTACAGTATCGATCAGCAGATTTCACAATGATTTTATCATTTTATAAAGGTGGAGCTGCTCTGGAGGAAGAAATAATCTCATTGGTTGAGTTACGCCTCGGTGGGCGGAGCCAAATAACCAGTTTTTTTGGAATGCATGTCAGCTAACTGGCAAACTTCAAAGAACTCAAGGTCAAAATATAAATAAGAAATATACACGATAATGACTTATTTGGTTCGTTCATTCATGATCTTAGAGGGGCAGCAGGCTAGCTAACTAGCTTACCTAGATAGCTATAGGACTAGTGTGGCTAGTTTGAACTTGGAAGGTCAGCTAGGCTAGCTAGGCTAGGCAACTTAGTATGACTAGATTGTATTTTTTCAGTTAGCAGCAGAGCGCTAGGCTTCATAATATTACCTACTTCCTCTTGCCTTTTTCACTGGGTTTCAGTCTAATGTTACTTAGCCAGAAAAACTGCTTCTTTGGCTCCGCCCATTGAAGTTTAACTCAACCAATGAGATAATTTCTTCCTCTAGAGCAGCTCTGCGTCCAACAAATGTTTGTTGAACTAAAACTCCAACCTGCAAAAAAAAAAAAATACCCTTTAACCTGGCAGAGTAACCGAGGTTAGGGAAGCTGTAGAAAGTAACCTCTTGCAAATGTAGTAGTTACAGTGTGAGTGGCTTACAGAACATGGGTTGTTGAGTACCGGACCCGGCGACAGGGGCCTGTGTTTGGCATGGGAGCGAGGGTGAAGCCTCCTTGACCCCCGTGTGACTAAGTGGGTGGTGGACGGGTGGGGGTGAGGGTGGCCTTTCCGGGGCCCCGAGGCGCTCCGCGTGTCCAGCCCTGGCAGGTGAACTGGCAGGGGCTTCACCTCGGGGTTGCAGGGCTCAGCGCTGAACACTGGCGCTAGATAGGGGTTCCAGGACACAGCCTGATCTGGTGTGTGTGTGTGTGTGTGTGTGTGTGTGTTAATTTATGTATGTGTGCAGGTTTTTTTGTTTGTACGCTTACATACGTACACTTGCTTCCTTTGTGTGTATGGGTTGTGTCTCTGTGTTTAGCCCTTAAATGATGAACACCCTGGTAGTACCAGTTGGCAGATGGGGACCCCCGGCCCTCTCTGAGAGTGGGGTAACATGCCGACGAGTGTTTCGGAGGAGGCTCGACAGGCTCTACACCGCCACGTCCCGGGGGCCCTCTAACCCCTTCTGTCGTCTCTGAGGGGCCCTGCCCACCGTCCGGGGTGGCCTCTTCCAGCCGCGGGGGCACGCGGTCCCTGGCCCCGCCGGGACCCCTCTTCTCTACCTGGCGTGCGGGTGACAAAGAGGGTCAGGCAGGAGTCAGCGGATACGAGGCTTCGTCTGGACAGGGACAGGAGAGAGTAACATGACCGGGCTACATAGCCCCGCTTCCCAAGTTGACATGATAAGAGCTGTTCCCCCGAGCTCCCACTTTGACCCCCCCCCACCCCCGACACCCCACCCCACCCTCCGTGGGGATGAAGAAAATCCTGTTGATGCTGAAACGCTCCTCCACACTTACATCACAATCAGGAATCCAGTCATCGCAAACAGCATGTTCCCTCTTTGATTACATCTTCTTTTTTTTTTTTTTGGGTACTTTTTTATGCTTCCACCTCACCATAAACGCGTATATGACAAGTTTATAATTGTCGCTCCAGATCTGCGTGTTGGTGTGTGCCACATGGAGGCAGAGGAGGCCGTAATTGGCAATCCTACCTCTGTGTGCCAGCCGGCTCTCTCTCTCTCTCTCTCTCTCTCTCTCTCTCTCTCTCTCCCCCCTCGTCAGAGTGAGAGTTGACAAAGAGAGCGGCAAGCGTTTCCAATCCCACATCCCTCACTTTTTTCTTCGCGGCCTGTGACGAGGAGAAGGCGAGATGTGTGTGTGTGTGTGTGTGTGTGTGTGTGTGTGTTTTGGATTAGTGTCCTACTGCACAATAAATCTTTGTTAAACAAATGCAAAGCAGATGGCACCGTGGTGTCTCCACCGTGAGGAGGGAAAGAAAGAGAGAGAAGGAAAGAAAGAAGGCAAGAAAGAAAGAGAAAAAAAACACGCCCACTCCTTACCCGCGTCCTCCGCAAGACACACACTGATCATGTACGTTACACAGACGGCGACTGTGCCGCGAAACACTTCATCCTGGCGAGGGAGCTAAAGGTGGCGTCTGACTACTGATGGACACCCAAACACATTCTGTTCATGAGAAGGGAACATTTTGTTTCCCCGGAGACGGGGCGGGGGGGGGGGGGGGGGGGGATGTCGTGCGTGCCTGTTGCTATTTGCGATAAAGGCCGGCGTTCCTTGCCCCGGCGCGCACGAACGAGACGCGACCGGGCCGCATTACCGCGAGGGAACGGGAGACGGGGGAGACGACTCTGTTGTGTTCTCTACCTTCTTCTGTGTAGAAGTGGCCTTTTCCCTGCCCCGGCTGTCGCTGATAGTTATGGATCCTTTTCAAGAGCTTGCGTGTTCCTTTACCCCCCCTACCGCCCCCCCCCACCGCCCCCGCCACCCCGCCCGCCGCCAAAGAACGAGGAGGCCCCCCGGGCGATATTGGTGCACAACGTTGAAACATCGGTGAGACTGATTCGCTCGTCAGGAAGAGACATGGAGTCCGGCGACCGTCGTCCAGATCAGACAACATCCCCCGGACGGCGGGAGGATGGCCGCTATTCGGATTCACACACACACACACACACAAATCTTCTTCTTTCTTTCTTTCGCTCATTATAGTATTCAACCTGACATCGCGTCCAGTCGGCCCCCGCGTATCCCGTACGAGGAATTTGCGGGGAATAAGTGGAGGCCGCGGCTCGTAGTGGTGATGATAGGTGACAGCGCTACTGAGCCGGACGTCGCGGCGAACAGTCCCCGTAATACCGCAGGAAGTGGAGAAGTGCTGCTTTGAATTACCACCACAACTACCGCTCACACTGATTTTGAACTATTCCCCCTTTTTTTTTTTTTGCCGTCCACGGTATTTTACCGTCATTGACCGTTGATTGTGATTAATGGAGTTATTACGCCGCATCCACCGGGGGACTTGATTATTTACATCATTTCAGGAAGTAGCCGGTGTAATAGAAAGAGCCATTACCCACGGTGATCACATCAAGGCGCTGTTCTCTCGGTCTCACAGAGAGCCTGATATTAAAGCGGCATATATTTTTAGAATGGACGTCTGATGGGGAAGGCCAGATTGAGCCGCCGCCGCCGTCTCTCCTCCTTTCATCTTGCCTGCAAATTGAGGGAAAGCATCACTTAACATTGCAGCTTACCACACAATTACCTGAGTACCTGTTCTCACTGCAATTACAAGCCCAAGACAAATAATTAGTCTGACAAATGACTGCTGGGCACATCGCCCTTGTTGTGGTTGAGCCGTGTAATTTGGAGCCCCGGCTCAGGATGCTGGCGCTGTGGCGGTAATTAGCGATCGGCGATGTAACTTTACACCCGCAGAGCGCGTGCGCGCGTATGTGTGTGTGTGTGTGTGTGTGTGTGTGTGTGTGTGTGTGTGAGTTCATGTGTCACCGAGGCCTCGGCTGCAGTGATAAGCTTCAGAACCCGGAGTCTGGGTAGCGGGGGGGGGGATCTCGGCACGTCGGCCCTGATCTCCCAGTCAGCAGACACAGACAGCGGCAGCCCACCTGCCAGCCGGCCTGTCACGGGGAGGCTGACACCGTATTGTCAATGCCGTAGATTGAATGGTGATCTTTTTTTTACACACACACACACACACACACACACACACTACTCCATCTGCCATCATCTGCGGTCTGTCTGCACAAAAATCCCGCCGCGCATGTGTGTGTGTGTGTGTGTGTGTGTGTGTGTGTGTGTATATGTATCTGCACTTTCCTTACCTCCCTTCCCCTCCTTCATTCACTCAGTCCCCGGGTTGTCACGGCTTGACACCGGCTTGTCAAATGTTCCCGCGGCTGCAGGTTCATCCATCATTAAACGGCTGAGGAGAATTGAAATCATCTCTATCACAGCCCTGAGGTAGTGTTGGTGCCTTTGGAGACGGGTGGGAGGGAGAGAGGAGGAGGAGGAGGTGAGGGAGGGGGGGAGGGGGGGGGTGGGGTTTGTAGACTATGAGCCTTCGCTTGTAGGAGGCATCATTACTTCCACATCTGTCAGATTTGAGTAAAAGGTTACACGGTTACAGGGGTGGTGGTGGAGGGGGGGAAAGAAAAACGAAGACTTGCAGTGGCAAATTCAGGATGATAGAGTAAAGTCATAAAAGTAATTTGAACTGTCTGCTGCTATATGTCAGGGCTCGCTTTCTTTCCCCCCCCGCTCGCTAACACGTACAGCCGAGCGCAGACGCTCACACACACGCAGCCCTTTTATTATAAATATACTCAAACATAAACAAACAACCACCCCCCGCCCCCTCCCTACACACACACACACACACACACACACACACACACACACACGTGCGCGTTTTGGGGCTCCCGCGGGGCCTCTTTAAGAACATTGGTTTTCAGGAGTAAATGGATCGCAGGTGTTTCTCCTCCACACGAGGGAGGAGACTGTGCAGGAGCAGAGGCCTGACCTCTCTATGGGGAGTAAGTGCAGGTAAATCGTGGGTGTGTTCTCCCCCCCCCTCCCCCCCTCCCCCACCCGACCGGCGGGGCCCCCAGCGGTCCCCGCAGCCTGGGAGGCCTCGTCTGACTCTCTTCGCGAGTCACCGAGGGGGGAGCCGGGGAGCGCACGCACACCGGGCTGGCAGACCTCCACCCTGGAGGCCAACACACACACACACACACACACACACACACACACATTATTTCACAGGTGTGGAGTCAAGCAAAACAAAAATATTCCTAATTGGGTTATTCTTGTGGGTTTTTTTTTAATTTCTGGAGATGCAATCTAATTACTACAAGGTGGGAATACAAAGGTTTGCATATTTACAGCAGGATACCGAGGTAGAACAAGAGGGGAGGATCAGGGAAATGTTAAACACAACATAGAAGAAAAAAAAAAAACACACACAAACGGCGAGAATTAACAAACAAAGCCCTCCGTTATTCTTATCGCGCTTATCTGATCAATCTATTTCTGTTCCTCAACAGCTCTAATCTCTCTCCCACTCCCTTCCCCGTGTTGCGCCCGGGAAAAACATTTTTGCACTTCAGAGATAAAAAATCACAGTCTCCTCATCCACTCCTCTTCTTTTGTCTCCGTTTCACACAACAAAAGAGATAACACGCCCACGCGTGACAAGTCCGCCCACGTCCGTCAAACTTCGCTCAAATTCCGCAGCGGAAAACAAAAGGACGACTCTTATTTAAAAAAATACAGATTAAAAAAACTGTTTCATCAGAGAGCCAGGGCCGGAGAGCACTGATCAATCTCAGGGAGGTTAAACCTCCGGAGACTGGTAGTGGTACCGCTCTCTTCTACTTCACATTTTACTGAAAGCACTTGTAGCAGTTCTTATATAATAAAAGCGTGAAGATTGAGTATTTTTTTACACAGAAGTTCACTATTGTGTCATCTTAAAGTAATCATTGGGATTCTTGTTTTTTGCTTTTTTCATTTTAGTCTCCATCTTTGTCTCTCTTGCCTCATTCCTGTGCTGCCCAGAGATCACCTGTCAATCAAACGATATTTCCTATTGATTTTCTATCGAGTTTAGTTTGATTTCTGCAGGCGGCGCGCTTCTCTTTGTGTGTTCGGCTATTGCTGCTCCCGCTGTACCCACTGGTTCTTCTTCTGTTCCTTCTTCCGACATAAAACGCATCACTTCCTGTCTCCAGAGGATCTTACCTACCTGACCCCGGGTGTCCAGAACAGCAGACGGGAAAATCTTTCACGACCTGGCTAGAGGTTGGATCATTCTCCCAAAATCAACATTTATTCATATAAACGTTATGATTATGACTCACCATACCATGATACCGTAATACATACTTTTTTTTTTTTTGCTTATTCTGCAAAAGCACTTTTAAAATAGCCGTACTATTAGATACACGTCACGGTGAAGATTCAGGCGACGTGCTCAATGAAACAAAGAGCCTAACGTACCCAGATGGGGTTCAGGCCGTGCAGCAGAAGAGAAGAAGGGGAAAAAAAAAGGTCAAGGTAAACCGGACTTAGATTTAAAATGCTCATCCCAATCACAGCTTGCCATCAGCTATTAAGCGTCCGGCGGCGGACGCCCACACAAATCCAGGCCCGGCCGCCTCTCACAAAACCTCCTTATCTCACCTGTCCACCTGTCCCGCTCACTCGTCCATCTTCCGCCCGCCGACCGCCGTGATTGCATCTTTAGTGTCGCCGCCGAAGCGACAGCTCTGCCGCAAAAAGCAACGTAAAGTCGGCCATTAAAAAAAAAAAAAGCGTATTTATTACGTCGGGAGGAGACGGCGAAGAGGATTGCCTGTTTCCGCGGCCGCGTTGAGGATGCGGTGATGGAGGTGGCGGGGGGAGTGAGCGGTTCATCAGCGGTTCTGAGGTGGAGCGGGGGGGGATAAAACGCACCTACACTCAAGTTCATCCACCTGCAGATTAGTGGAATAGTTTACCTGCCTTTGTTTAGGCTGGCGTGAGAAGTCAAAATGTCACATATCTTGTCACATGTCATATAAACACACGGTGAGTGCGTGATATTGATTATAACCTAGAGCGTGGAAAATCTACAAAGGGGGTTGAGTAGTTAATAACACGATAATAAACTGGATGTGATGTTCTGATGTTGGTGCTTCTGAAGGGATTATGATCTGCATTGTTAGTCTTCACAAGGCACATCAAATGAAATGCTACATGATGATTTTCTGAAAATAGAATCGATTTTTTTTTGTGTTCATTTTGGCGGTTGAATGCTTTGTGGTGATCACCAACTGGCACTGTAAATGATGCTAAACGTATGTGTGGGATGTCAACGTCAAAGCAATCTGTCATATACGCGATAAGAAATCTATAATATATACAGTATTTTTTTTTTTTTCCTACTTAATGTCAAAACATCATTTCTGATTGATATAATCAGTCAACGTGTAATTTCCCGTGTTAGAATTTGCTAGAATAGAGAGCTCATCTTGGCCTGCAGCAGCAGTGCAGTGCTCTGGTTTCCCCCCCCCCCCCTCTCTCTGAAAGTGACTGTATTGGTGTTGTCTTGTTTGGTGCCGCGGGGGGTGAAAGGGGCCTCTGAAGTCAACGGGTGTCGCGCTACTACAGCCACCCGTTCCACGCGGCTCCGGCACTTATTGACGGTGGAAGTTGCCGCGTGTTTCTGCCTCGACGGCCCTGTGCCCCCCCCCCCACCCCCCCCCCCCGCTCCCATCCCGAGATCCGTCCCTACAGAACGAGGTCAAGCCTGCATAATGACCCTAACGAGTCAAGATGCGCTGGATTGGATTATTTCAAACCGTTTGCCGGGTTACCGTTTTGACAACAAATATCCCCGAGCCAGAGAGTGATGGCCGCTCGCCGGCTCGCTTCCGACATCGCGGGGAAAAAAACAATGTGTTGATTTGGATTTCAGCCGCTCGCCGCGTCCACACGGCTTACGCGGGAGAGATATGTCATTCCGGGATGTTAGGCCGTTTTTTTTTTGTTTTTTTTCTTCTTCCCGATGATGTCATCAGGCGCGTGGAGAAAACGGAGCTGACCTCTGGCGGCCCCGCGCCGCTGCCCCGCGTTAGACTCGCCGCTCACCGGATTTTTGGTAAATCTGCCGCGTTTATCCCCCCCCCATCCCACATCCCCCTACACCCCCACACCCCCGACGTCCGCTTCGTTACGACCCGTCTCGGACACGGCGTGCACCCCCCCCCCCCCCCCCCCCGTGACAGATCGCCAGCCCCCCCCCCCACACACACACCAGCAGCGGCAACACTTGCTCCCTTAACGCGAGGCGATGGGAGGTGATGTGAGCTGTTTGCTTCCAAAATAAAACCCCTGCTGCTTTCCTCTGTCAGTCTCCTCTTCTGAAAGCATTTGGTGAAAAACGCCCTAATCTGTGGCTCTAATTATCAACCCGGTACTATAACCGGGCCTCTTGCCTCTCTCTTCTTACATTGTGCCTCTTTTGTGTTTTGCTTTTCTCATCTGCTTTTTTTTTTTTTTTTTTGTTCCCCTTTCTGTCTTTTGATTCCAGCGGATTGAAGAAGAACAGGCCTGATTGTCTCGCCTGAGGTAAGATTTCATAGGTTTACATATCAAAGTCTATAAATAGATAAGAGCTTTTGAAAGGGGAGAGTGTGTGTGCGTGTGTATGTGTATGTCGATTTGTGCGTATGAGTTTGTTTGTATATGCCTATATGTGTGTGTGTGTGTGTGTGTGTGTGTGTGCGCGTGCAAAGCGAGGCAGAGAGGCTTTCCCTCTTGCATACGCAGCGGAAAAAGAGCCTCCACCAAAACAAAAGGGATTATGGCGTTTTTCAAGGGTGTTGTGTTTGCTGGTGTTTGTGCACATAGCTCATGGGGCTGCGCGGGACCTGCGATGAATGTCAATGTCAGAGAGCCGAAACGCGCTGCAACGCAAGATAAATACGCCGAACAATAAACGCAGATTAAGGCTGAATACGTCACGCTACATCAAACAAAGATCCCGAGTCTCATGACATTAAGTAACCACCCTACCCCCCCCGCCGTGCGCGAGTGTTTTGACGTTGATCACGTTAAGGAACATCGCGGCGGCATCGCTCGCCTCAAGTGCGCGGCCCGCGGACCAGACGTTCATTCGTATGGATAGCTGAGGCGAGCGCGCGCGTCGTACCTCTTTTAATCCGGCAGTTAAAGTAAAGAGGGCGGGACGCATTAGCGGGCGATCACCGCGGGCGCCGGAGGAAGAGCAGATACGAACGCGTCAAGTAGCTGCAGCTGATGGAGGTGGAGAACAAACTCATTAGGCTCGGTACTGCAGCAGGTGCAGCCGGTATTGCAGGTGCAGCGATACTGACTATTAGTACAATATGTACATGATCAAAACGATGCCTCAGCAGATACTCTTACCTGTACAGGTTTTTAAAAAAAAAAAAAAAAAAAAAAAGGTTGGCCCGGGGAACGATGTCCGAGAGATACAAAGCGATATCGCAGCGTGTTAGTTAACGATCGACCGGCCGCAACTTTAAGTTAACCGATCGCGCTTCCTCCCCCCGCCCCCCCCCGCCGCCATTTTTTTTGTATTTCCACATCTAATTACACTTTCATTCATCAATGTTGATTAATAGGTCCTGTGGCACGCCTGCCTCATTTTACTCTCAATTAAGCTGGTTGATGCATGTTCTCATCAAGCAAGATGCATTGGCCTGGTTTACTTGAGGCGCTATTAGTGGACACTGTAATTAGTATCCCGGCACATAGAACTTCCCCCCACCTCCTGAGCCCCTCTCCCCGAGCTGCCATCCCTGGCCTCTTTTAATGCCTTCCAAATAATGGAGATAACAGAATAGATGAGGGACGAGCGGTCCGGCCCACGTTAATCATCTTCCTCTCCGCAGATTTGTCTTTCTGTCTTTTTTTTTTTTTTGTCTTTAGTCGGGAGAATTATGGCTTGTAAGATCACCAAACTCCCGGCGTCTTTGACAGACCCCCCTTTTGTGTGCCAACCGCTCCGGCTCCTCCCTGCAATTTTTTTTTTTTTTTTTTTTTGTCCTTATCGGCGGGGAGATGTACGTCTTTATCACATTTCACACTCAAAAAGGGAACAGCCGGCCTGATATATTTGCCGGCTTCTAAATGTGGGGCTTTATCGAAAAATATCAGTCTAAGTTGTGCACATTAGCCCTCGCGCTCTTTGAGAAGCCACTTTAAAAGGAGGGCTGATTACACGCTTGTTGCTGTCGTGATACCAGCCTCGGCAATGGAAGCACCCCCCCCCTTTTTTTCCCTCTCTCAGCCAGCTTTCCCAGAGTGCTTTTTTCTTCTTCTTCTTCTTCTTCTTTTTTTTTTTTCTCCCCCCGCCTCTGATTCCTGCACTTCAAGAGATCTCTCTGAGGAGGGCTCTGGGGGCCTCGGCAAAGAGCCCGACCGGGCAGACGGAGACGAAAGGGACGGCAGAAAGACGGAGAGAGATGGAAGAGGGGATGGAGAAAGGAGAGAGCGAGAGAGAGAGGGAGAGAGGCGACGGGGGTAATAAAGCCGAGAGGAGCCGGCGTGGAGAAAAGCGCCCCTACTGCGGCGGCGTGCCGACGCTCTTTGTGCTGGAGACGCTGCGGCGGTGGCCGGCGTCTCGTCCCCGCGCCCGACGGCTCCCATGGGCCCCCCGCGCCGGGCTTGTAAGTGCTAATTGGGCCTGTTAGGGTCAGCAATTAGCCGGCTGCTATTGAGGGATCGTGACAGCCAGGCCTTTCACAGCCCCCGTCATTCTTTTTCAAGGCGTGGAGACAGAGAGAGAGAGAGAGAGAGAGAGAAAGCAGAAGGCCGACGCTCAGACAAGCAAAAGACAAGCTAGTGGAGGAGGAAAAACCAACAGGATATCCCACAATGCAGTGTGCCGAGACGTTAGGGGTGTGACAAGCCGCGGCGGGGACAGCATGAGGCAACATGGCTCCTATAGACTTCAGTCAACGCCGAGAGGACTTCTATGTACCCAACTAGTAGCAGTGTGACAAATGATGCAACTCTCCGCCGCTCGAAATAATGCCTCAACTAGCACTTTTCTCTTCCTGTACAAAAATGCCATGAATAAAGAAAAAAAGGACAGAAAAAAAAAACAGTTTGGAAGTGAAACTCTCTTTTTGGTGTGATGTAGCGCAGTGTGACTCGCTGCACCGAGCGGGTCTCTCTGAATGTGTCTGGCGCTGTCTGGCTGGTACTGCAGTTGTTCAACTCGCTGTTTTCCCCGTGTGCCGTGCGCTCTATCACACAGCTAATTTGTGTCGTCGTGCGGTCGCTGTTAGCGGGGGATGCGGTGCGGAAAGGAAAAACTCGCTTTACCCACCACCTTTTTAGTGTTCGCAGAATTACGTTTCCTCCCGCCCCGAGTTTATTTAGGCTGACGCGAACCTTAACGACAGAAATTTACTGTGAACGTCAAACTGATGGACGTTACACAAGCGCAGGGGCTTTATGGGTAAAAAAGACATAAATTGTTGCTTTTCTGGAAGTAAAATTGATTTTTCGTTCATACTGGTTGGTCGTGTGTCTTCTGATGATCACTGCGGGTCACATTTACAACCTTTATTCATCACTGCAACACCGGCTGCTGGTGGTATAGTCTTGCTGAGTGTATCATCTCTGTTATGGTCTTTGTCTGATCCTACTGTATTGTGCTTGTGCAAAATCATACACGCAACACATGTCAGCTATTGTCAGCTACTGTCAGCTATCAAAAACAACGAGTCGTTACGCTTGTTATCAACCCGATCGTTCAAAAGCTGTATCCCGCCATCATCGTTTTCATCAGAAGTAGTCATCGTCCTCTCAGGTTGACGAGGTCACCGAGCTCATTCGTGTGAGAAAAGGTAGCGAGTTTGACTTTCTCCTGGTGGAAGCATTCCCACCGCTGCGATTTTGCCCGGTAAAAAGGACGACAAGAACATCGGGCATCGACGCCGTTTGGTTTCCCGATCGTTCCACAAGAGAGGAAACGGACTCATCCTGATGTGTGAAGGGAAGAGCAACGGAAATGGAAGGAAGGTTAAAAAAAAACAATAATCTGGCTTAGATATATCAGATGACCAGAGAAACAACAGCTTCAGTCTGTAAAACCTGCAATGAAAGCCTGCCTCACCCTGCCCTGCCCACCCCACCCTTCAGGAGCTGCCTGAAGCCCAGCTGAAAGAATTAGTCTGGCTTTTAGTGTCCCATGATCTTCAGAGGCTTTTCCACCCTGAAAAGAATAAAATTGTGGGGGAAACACTCGATACTTGGAATGTTTTGGAGTGAAAATGATCAAATTCAATCCAAAAATATCAGTATCAACATTGCACACACACGCACACACACACACACGCGCGTCAGTCTGGTAGGTGTGTATCAGGTGCTCGGCACAGGTGTAGTTGGCTGTCAGATGTCGGCGCCAGGCGGTGAACCGCTCATCAGCCACCAAAGCCACACAGACGCTGACGAGGCGCCCTAATTAATGTGACTGGGGGTCATTAGGAGATTTGGCCCCTCACCACCACAGCTGTCTATTAACATAAGGCCTTACAGGGTGTGTGTGTGTGTGTGTGTGTGTGTGTGTGTGTGTTGGGCTCTCCATGCTTCCATTACCTCGCTGCAGAGGGGGAGGCAGTGTCAGGGTTGCAACTCAACCTCAGCACCCTTGTGAGAGGTTGACAGTTTTTTTTTCTTTTTTTCTTTGGGGGGGGGGGGGGGGGGGTGTTTTAGTCAACATCTGAAGGTTTGTTTTACATTTATTTTGAAGGAAAGTCTGCTCATGAACTGTTTACTTAAATGTGAACGCGCTCGCCGTAAACGACCAGCGCTGCTTATGTGTCGCTTAGCAACCACGTTGTTTAGCTGCTGTTCAAGGACAAGGGTTCGACCAATATGGGTCCTTAAGGCCGATACCGATATTTTGGGATTGAAGCTGCTAGTAGCCAATAGTTTGATACTTTGATACTTTGAATTTGACAATTTTCATGACACAACAACCAGAAACAATCAGTTTCCCCTAGAATTGCATTGTTGTCAAGGTGGAGAAGCCTCTGACACATCATATCCTTTGATATTAAACTACATCAAAACTCAAGATAGTCATGCATACTTGTGTGAAATCTGATCAGTAAGTTATTGATCAATTATACAATGAGTATATGATCAAACTGCTTTGAGTGGACCATATCTGATTTTTAATAAAAGGCCTGTCCGACCCTATATGACAGAATAACACTAGAACAACTAGACACCACTAGAATTGAGAACAGCTTAGTGGGTTTTACTCCGCTCCGCGCCGTGACCAACAGCGCCTCGTGGCTGGTCTGAAATCCCCGTAAAGCGCGGCCTCTCGTGGTTTATACTTTATATCAAACAGGACCTTTCAGCGCATGATGAAAAATATCGACCGATAGATAAATATGAAAGGGAACAGTTTGGTTGCTGGTTTCTCTCACTAGTGGCCCTCAACCTTTATCGCTGCATTCCCTCTACAGTATGAACAAGTTCAAGGGTTCATCAGAATAAACACTGTTTGTTGAAAACGAGGGAAAAAAGACATTATGTAGGCCTGAGGTTGTCATAGCAACGCTGACGTCTTTCGCTTTATGCTTTTCGTTTATTATTCTGTTATTGAGTGAAAGGAAGATGTTCCTTTCTGCGCTGTGTGTGTGTGTGTGTGTGTGTGTGTGTGTGTGAGACGTGTGGGGAGTTGTTGTGTTGTGAGAGAGTGATAGGTTAGGCGAGATGACAGGCTGGCACAGGGGGCAAGCAGGACGGCGACTGAACATCCCCGGAGCTGGGGAGAGGTGTCAGTCCTGCAGCCAGCCATGCAGAAACTCGCCGGGACACTTAGGGAAGAGGTGGATCAAAGAGGAAACAAACACTTCGACGCTCCTTCGACTTGGAGGGGAGCGAATAAAGATGCCCGGGGAGATGCCGAACGGTTGCGTGGTTGGGAAAAAGGCAGAAACTTTTTTTAATTCTTATTATTTAACTTTTGTTATTCTGTAATACCAATAAAATGTCTTTGCATGTAATATCTTATATTTTTACCACCAAAACACCTGGTCATACAAATACACAAATTTCCTGACTTCCATGAACGCGTCCTTTATTGTTTTATGGATTCCAAATAGATTTCTGGACTCATCAAGGCCACCCAAGTGACGCCCCTTGATATTATGTGATGTGATCTCCTTCCGCAAAGGATAGAAAAGTAGACCCCATCAAATCCACAGGTGATAAATGTTGCTGTCTGGTTTCAGCCATCATTTTTCAAAAAGTCCTTATGGCCAAATCAATTTTTTTCCCACCTCACAAAGCGGCATGAGAGTTTTTGAAGAGAGATGCTCCACTCATAGTCTCTCTTAGTCATGGCTAAAGAGCGATTTTGCTTCAGCTTCATCGTTCACGTGGAGCGAGTGGGGGGGGTGGGGGGAATTAATCAAAGCTGAAGAGTGATTTTTTCTTTTTTTTTTTTCACCCAGCTCCCTCGGAGAATAAACATCAATAAACATTACTTAATACCCTACAACACAACCCCGCGGGGTCCCATTTAATTTCACTGGTGGAGAACGCCTAAAGTGCTACTGTTTTACACCAAATTACATACTCGGAAAGTTTGAGGAGCCAGCTAGTCCCCCCCCCCCCACCCTTGAGAAAGAAATGAAATGAGCTCAAATAAAACTGAGTAACGGCGTACAGTAAATGCAGCTATTTGTCCTTAAAAGTTCAATTTGACACCCAAGTTGCTTTAAGGTAGAAAAAAATATATATTTTAGACCTGAGAAGACGCACGTTAGGCTCCAGGTACAGAAATGAATAAACACAATTATCCATCAAGCGGTGATGTACACAACCCTTTTTTCAGCCCTGTACTTTCCAGCTGCTGTTTCGGTGATCACTTTGAGCTGTCGGCCTGCTCCTGCAGCTCCCTGACAACCATCACAACACTTTCACACTGTACTTTTCACAACATGTTTTTTTTTATTTTTTTATTTTAAGGAAAACATTTGGACAATAAATTAATTGCAGTGTAATATGCCTGATGCCCAACTGATGTTGAAGGAGGAGGACGAGGCCTAAGCAGTGGAAACGAGTTGAGGCTTGGAGGTAGGGTTGTGCCTGCACCCACACCCACACCCACACACACATTTAAACACAGTGGTGCATGATTGCTTCATATAGAAAAGTTGGATTTGAACTTATAGTTTGACGATCAACACATCCGACATAATTGACGACACCAAATTACGGAAGTGATATTGTTGACACACACCGTGCGGTTGTATTGTCAACACGTTTACTCCGTCTGCTAAACACCCGTTTGACTTCACGTCGTATTCTGAAGAACTCAAACGTTTCGGCGTGTCGACTTATCCGGGCCTCGTCGTTAATCAAAGATGTCCCGATCGTTCCTCGCATCAAGCGGGAGGATCTCTGACGGAAACTGTCAAAATAAATCAGCCGTCTGTCAATCGCGGCTGCCGTGAGCTATTTACCTGACGTGGCTTAAGCATATTTGTTTCTCTTTAGTAATCTCTAAAACAACAGCCCCTCCCCTGATATCTGACTCAGAAATAAGCATCGGGCGTGCTGACTGGCTTGGAGAAGCGGGCACCTGATTGGTGGGTATTTTGGAGTGGGAACACCTGTTGTACCCATCCGTTCGTCCGTTGTTCCCAGAAGCCCCGGAGGGAGGGAGGGTGGCTTGATCGACAAACGGCGCTGGCAAATGCTCAATAACTGATCCGCCTCCCACACAGGCAGAAGGATAATGGCAAAAAAACAGCACAAAATATGTCTAACCCTAAACCCCTCTCTATTTTGATTTAAGAGCTGAGCCACTTACATTCTTCTTTAGCTGTGTGTCGTTATCTTATCCGAAAAATGTCAATTTGAGTGGTTGAGAGAGACGGAAGGAGGGGGCGTGTCTGTAAAACCGGGCTGACAGATTAGCCTGCTAGCTAGCTAACGTCAAAACCATGAGGGTGACGATGAGTTTTAGTGCACTTCAGTGACAGAAGTGGAGGACTTCTCTTTCAGCAATAACTTACTGAGTGAGAGCGCCATGCCATCCCTTCTCTGTGGTAGTTCACATTTCTATTGCCCTATTTTGCTCTTTAAATGTGGTAGTGAAAACTATATTTTGGATATTTCATGTAGAAAGAAAAATATATGTTCCCCAACTTTTATTACATAAAGCATAGGCAACACTAGAGAAGCCATGTTTTTGTTAGCACAGCAGGGTGGTTCAAAGTGGTTTCCCCTGCTGAGGTGTCCTTGAGACACCGAATCCCCACCAGCTGGCCAAAGAACGAATTCTGACATGACGCCTTTTCACGTCGTATCACTCCGCGGTCAAGAAGTCCGGTCGATTTGTTTTCTAATCAAATCAACGAGGGACACCTGGTGCCAAAGAGAAAGTCCTAGGTTACTGCAGACGGTCCTGGTGAACTTGTTTTTTTGGAATAGCCTTTATGCTAGCTTTACTTTAGCTTGTAATAAAGGCATTTTAAATCAATGTTTTGTGTCAAATAATTAAGCTATTCGGTAAGCAGCCATGTAAGGTCATTATCTAGAAATGAAAAGGCCAAAACAACACCGCGCACTAAGGGCTGGCCCGGCTTCATGTCCGATATCAGACCTGGGGGTTTAACTCAGAGGTTTTATGCCTGCGTTGGTAATTGCCACTCCCAGGAAAATAAACATACGTCACGTAAACAAACAGTAGATACGTGGTTTTAGAGCTACTTTGACGCCGTTAATCAATGGTTTGTTTGCAGTTATACTGACAAAATCAATAGGCTTATCATATGGAATGGCTCAAATCGCTACACTGCGGCTGATAATGGACCGTGTGACGCTTTGTATAATGGAGAAATATGCTTTTTGCTGTCAACCCTCTCATGTTTTGCCTCCCTCCCTCCGCTCGCCGGTGTTGTGCGAACAGTTTTACTCGCATCGCCTCGGCAGAGAGCCGAAAGGGAAGCGATGTCCTCTCTCCCCCGGCGAGCTGCGGGAGAGGCTGCGGGGCATGCGCCGGATGGATGCGTGATAGCATGTGAAGACAAACTCAAGAAACTCACACATGTGCAATAATCGAGTATAGCAGCACGGGATTGTGAAAGCCATTCTCAACATACTCAGTGTTTTCACTGTTTTTAACCTTTGTTTATCCAGGGAAAGTCCACTGAGCTCCGATCACCGAACCCAGTTACTGGGAGCTGCCCAGTACAGCCACAGCCTTCTACTGGTGAACTGAAGGCCATCCGGTGTTGATCAGCCGGGGGCCGACAAGGAGCCATTTTATCGTAACGGTTTTTCTAGGCACCAATAAGCTTTTAACATTTACACTTTATTTTATCATTAAAATGTTGTCATCGCTCCTGGGTTTCCGCCGATTTGTCCCGACCACTATTTTTATTTTATTTTTTATTTCCAAAATGATTTAACGTTTGCGTATTATCATCTTTGTCTCCTTAAGATAAATGAATAGATTGATCACTGTCGCCATCTGTCAGAGTCAGTCAAAAAAAAAAGAAAAAAGAATACAACAAAAAACAACAAAAAAAACCAACAACAACTGCCTGACGTGTTATCTTAACATTCGATGAGCATCACATTTCATTCCCGCCGCTGCAGGAATAGAATATCAAACACAGAACATGAAATGTGTTTTATATCACTGGAATGACACCACACACACACACACACACACACGTTTCCCTCCCCTCCTCCCTTGTATGTAATCTGCAGAACAATCACACAGCAGCCACACATCACAGTGACAGAGATGCACCTCCTCTCTACCTCTCGGTATCGATCTCCCATCTAATCTAAATGACCCTGTTAACCATTCCCTTAGCCCACCCCACCTCTCCTCCCTGCTGCCCCTCGCCGCTTTGAGCCCTACTTAGCGGTAGCACTAACCCCCCCCCCCCACACACACACCACCGCACCACCCCACCAACACCACCACCCGCCACCCACCTCCTCTCTCGGTTTTAAAATGGCCTGGTGTGAAATAACTCACATCACTACAAGAGGGATGAGGTCATTAGAACATGTGACGCCCTCTTGAAACAGCAGGCATGATTGAAAAATCAATTCTGATGCCTGTGTGTGTGTGTGTGTGTGTGTGTGTGTGTGTGTGTGTGTGTGTTTTTTCTTTTCGTCTTCCTCTCACGCCGTCTCTCGTTTTGCAACACTTTTTCCAACGCGTAAAACATCGGATCAAAAGGCACGCAACTATTAGAGCGGCGCGCCTCGATGTTCAAACAGCCTCCGTCTCACTCCGCCGTTCCTTTAATCTTTTTTTCCAGGTGATTATTATTATTATTATTATTATTATTATTATTATTAGGGAGATATTGTGTGAGTTGTTGGGTGGGCAGTACAAACTAGGCCCGTCACATCACTCCAAGCCTCTGATAGGACTGGAGTCTGTCGGGAGGCTTGGAGTGATTTCTGACTTTTTTTTTTTCAGCAGGTTAGCCGCTTTCCCACTCTCCTCTCCTCTCCTCTCCTCTCCTCTCATCTCCTCTCATCTCCTCTCCTCTCATCTCCTCTCCTCTCCTCTCCTCTCCTCTCCTCTCATCTCCTCTCCTCTCCTCTCCTCTCCTCTCCTCTCCTCGCCTCGCCTCTCCTCTCCTCTCCTCTCCTCTCCTCTCCTCTCCTCTCCTCTCCTCTCCTCTCCTCTCCTCTCCTCTCCTCTCCTCTCATCTCCTCTCCTCTCCTCTCCTCTCCTCTCATCTCCTCGCCTCTCCTCTCATCTCCTCGCCCGTCCATTAAATCGTTCCGTTGCTGTGTTCTTTCGATTGAATATTTTCAAGAAAAAAATGTTAAAAAAACTCCAAGGACGGTTGCCTGACCACGGCGGGAAAGAGAAAGAGACACCAGTGTGTGTGTGTGTGTGTGTGTGTGTGTGTGTTTTTTCTTCTTCTTTCCTTTCCTCCACCAGCCGTCAACCTTGTTGGGCGCAGTGTAACTTTCATTAGAGAAGGAGATTTAGTGCACTTGAAAAGACAGATGAAAGAGTTAGAGGCTAATTATCAGGAAATTGAAAAAAGATAGATGTACTGCAGCGACTACAATTAGTGAAGCACAGAATATCAAAGACTTATCAAGAGCAAGTGAAAAGGCTGCCTTGAAGAGCGAGCACAATTAAGGCATCTGCAGCCCATGTGAAATGAGAGAGAAGAGGAGGAATAAAAATATGCCTGCTTGAATAGAAGTCTTTTTTTTTAACATTTCACAGGGGATGTGTGTGTGTGTGTGTGTGTGTGTGTGTGTGTGTGTGTGTGTGTGTGTGTGTGGGAGGGGGGGGGTTAGTAGATGACGTTAAATCAAACTCCCCGTGGCAGAGCTCTACCACTCCTCTTACTCTTTCTCGCTGCTCCCTCACTCACTACTTCCCTCGCCTTCCTTGTTTCCATCCATCTTGTCTTTTCCCGCCCTCTTTTTCTACTTTTTTCTTTCCGCTGCGCACAACCACACCACACACACACACACACTTTTTTTTTTTTCTGTGGAGGGATGGAGGGGGGTGATGTCTAGCCTCTCTGACGGGACTCTCTGCATGCTTCGTTGCCTCACAAATTTGCATGATCGACAGTCGCGGGTCTACTTGCCACAAAACTTTTAAGGGGGAAAACAATTTTTTTCTTTTTTTCTCTCTCACGTTAACTTTTCCCCCCAATTTAAATTTCCTTTTATTGGGCACTTTTTCCCAAAACTGTTTACCAAAGCAAAATGTAAATTTTTCAAACAGCTTATACCCCCCAAACCCCCCTTTTAAAGTAAATTTAAAGATGCAGCTTGCACCCCACTATCCAACGCACAAAAATCCCCAAAAATACCTAAAAAATTAAACATGTAATTTTTTCCGAATCCATCAAAACCCAAGTAAGCGCGTATAAACCCATTAACCAGTAACCATTTTTGTGTGTGTGTGTGGTGTGTGTGGGGTTTTTTTGCTGTGTGGTGGCTTTTCCATTTTCCCCTTCTCTCAAACACCCCAACACACACACACACCCCACGGGAGATAAAAGATAAATAAGGGGGGGTGGGTGGGGGGTTAATTCCTCTCGCTCCCTTTTAAACTGTTGGGGCCTGAGGCTCTAGCACATGGGATGGGGGGTAAAACAAATGCTAATGTTTCTCAGCCAACTAGCACACATGTCTAGCAAGGGGAAGCGAGGGAGCGAGAAGAAGAGAGAGAAGATTGGGCATCGTCCGTTAGGGAATATCTACCGGAGTTTTTTGGGGGTTTTTTCCACTTTCCCTAAAAAGAAAAAAAAAATGAGGTGCCAAGAAATGAATTATTCTCTCGGGATTTTTTTTTTTTTTTTTTTTTTTTTGCACTTTTGAATGTTTTTTTTTTTTGCCCCAATTTTTTACAGTGACACGTGAAAATGCGTATCGGAAATACCGGGGCCCGGATTGGGGGGAAAATATAAAACACGGGGAAAAATAAACTTCAGTTTCAAAAAAACACAAAATCGAAAAAAAATATCACCCCGCCTGCTCTGTTTTTTACCCAACCCCGTTTAAAAAAGCAGAGTTTGAATACATGTTTTTCCAAAAAAAGTTACCCATCTGAAAAGTCCCTTTTTTGCGTGCATCTTTTCTTGCACACTTAATTCCTGTTTGTTTGTGTGTGTGGTTTTGGGGGGTGTGTGGGGTTGCGGACAAATCCGGGACCCCAATTTTTTTCCCCCTCTTCGTTCATTTAACCCAACCACCTGATCTCCACTGAATTAAACAGTTTAAATTTCCCCCCTCTTTTTAAACCCACCCCAAAAGGGCTCCCCGGCTTTGGAAAACGCCACAGAGCCCAGAACACTGCAGCACGCTGATGGCCCGTGAGCGTGCCACTGTGGGGTGTTTTGGGGTGTGTGTGTGTGTGTCATTCACCCCCAGGCAGAGCGTCTCCCTTTAAAAAATTTTTGATTTCATCTCCCCAAAGGGGGTGGGGAATCTTGCCCCTAAACCTTTAAAAATTTTTGGGAAATTGTTACCTGAGAAAAAACATCCCCTTTATTACACCCCCCTTTCGCCCTTTTCCCCCCCCTTTTTTATTCTACCCTGTGACCTTTTTTTTTTTTTTTAAAAAACTTTTTTGGCACGAGTTTTAAACAAAGCGAAAATTTCCAAAGCACCCCAAAAACGGGAAAACCCCCTTCCCAAAATTCCCAAACGACGGGGGGAAACTTTTTGAGACGCTTCATAATTTGGCTTGGAAACATTTATTATACAATTGTGCGTAATCACCAATATCTCCTGAAATATCATAAAAAGGGTGTTTGTGCTTGGAAAACAGGGCGGGCCCCCAAATCATTTAAAAAAACCAAGGGGGGGAAAATTTTGGGGCATTGTAGAAAACCTTTGGGGGGGTTTTTTGGTGTTGGGTGTTGTGTTGTGGTGGTGGAGAGAGTTGGGGAGATTCTTTTTCCCCCTTTTTAATGTTACCCAACGGGCATCCTGTTTCCCTTTCCCCTTCCCCCCCTTCGTTACTCTCTCATGCTTAAACCCCCCGCAAACCCTCTCTCTCTTCTCCCCCCTCTTTCTCTTTTTTTTTTTTTTCCCCCCACTGTTCCACACCCTTTTTTCTTCCTTCCTTTTTTCCTTGCCGCCCACACCCCCCCTCACACTCTCTCCCCCTTTTCTCTTTTCTCGGTTACAGGATTTTAGGGCTGGGGGTTCAGCCCCGGGGGTTTTCCCCTGGACTATGAGGCAGAGATTAGCCTCCAAAGTTCCTGGCCCACACATTTTTCCTAAAGGGGAGGGGGGAAAGGGTGGGGGGGGTTGTGTGTGTTTTTGGGTTTGTGGTGTGGGGAAAAGGGGGTTGGGGGGGATTAGTCTAAAGCTCCCAGCCTTGAGCCTCCAACCCCTTTTTCCCCACCCCTCGGGAAAAGGAAAAGGGGTACCCCCACTATTTTTGGGTGGGGTGGGGTGTGTAGCCCGCCCTTTCAGGCTTTTGGTAGGGCCGGCCCAGGGGGAAGGGCTAACCCACAAAAGCAGTGCCTGTCACGGCCCCAAAACCGGCCCCAAAAAACCTGGCAACACCACACACACACCCCACATTCAGGGGCATCCCACACAAAAACAAACAAACACACCCCAACACCACAAAAAATGCAGTTTGCCTGTAAACGGTTTCCTCCCCCACCGGGTTTGGAAAATTAAACTCCCACTGATTTATTGATGCCCAACCAACAAACCCCAACCCACTTTTTTTTTTTTTTTTTTTATGACACCCCATCCCTCCTCGGGGAAAAAACGGGTCCCCCTTTTTTTTTTTTTTTTTTTTCCTCTAGATTTTTTTTTGTGTTGTTGTCGTCGCCCCCTTTTGTAAAGGCGGGGGGGGGGGCCAGGGAAACCCCCCCCCCCCCCCCCCCCCCCCTCCCCCCCTCTCCCCCGAAAACGCACAAACCAACAAAAAACCCACAAACCAACAAAAAACGAAAACCCCAAACCCCAAAACCAAGACGAAAACCAACACAACGCCCCACCAACACAGACGCACACCAACGGGAGCTAATGCCCGGGGAAAAAATATTTTAAAAGAAACTGAAAATGAACAATTTTTCCCCTGCCCTGAAAGCTGCTGGGAACCCCCCCGCCTCCCCTTTTCCCGCCTTTCGCAGCGCCGAGTAAAAAACCCGGGAAAAATGCGGGGTCTTCCCCTCTTTTCCGAACAACCGATCAGGGAGGCTCGGGCGCACCCAAAACCCCGGGGCCCCCAAACGCGGGTTGCCAAAATTTAAAACCGCCTCCCTCCCCTCTGACAGGAAGCCCCGGGGGCCCCCCGGCGCTGCCCGCCCCGTGGCGGGCCCGGCGGGGGGCCCTCTCCCCTTCGCGACGAGAAGCGGGGAGGTGATTGATTGACCCGGGGGGGGTCCCCCCACGAATCAAAGCCCGGGGTTTCCGGGTGGGCCGGGGAGGGATAACAGCCTGAGGGGGTTGTGGGGGGGGGCGGGGGGTAAACCCTTTTTTCTTCCTTCCCGTTTTCCCCCCTTTTTCCGACGCCAGGCCCCCAAACCGCCCCAAACCCCCAACCCGGGGCTGGGGGGTTTGTCGCCCAAGGTGTACCCAAATTTTAACCCGGGGCCCCCCTTCGGGCGGAAATTAGCGGGAGCAGGAGGACATGATGAGGGGCGCGTGTGTTTTTCTAAATTACCCTGTGGGGGTCTGGGGATGCGGGGTTGGGGGGGGGGGGGGGGGGGGGGGTTTTTTTTTTGCTTCCTCGGGATCCTCGGGCAGCTGTCAATCAAGCGGCCACAAAACCATCCCCTTTTGGAAAAAACGCTTTTCCCAGTTTAAATTTTAAAGGGGGATTTTTTTCACCAAATACAAACAAAAAAACCAAAAACCCCCATCGTCAAATTTAGGGCCCCCTTCTTCTTTCTTCTTTTTTCTTCTTTCTTCCCGCATCTTTTTTTGCCCCCGCACCTTTTCCCTTGATTAAAGCAAAGAGCGCCGAGAGCTCTGGAGTGAAAAAAATTTCACGGGGCAGGTAGGCGGGCGTGGGGGCAAGTTTCCAGACGGCGGGACTAAAGGTTGATCACGCCCCGTGGGAGGGGGGTTTAGGGGGGGGGGTTGGGGGAGTGTTTGCGTTAAATGCTCGGACACATGGAGGGTTTTGCCCCCCCCCCTCCCACGGAAAAAGAGCCAAAACCAAAAAAAGCCTACCTTTAGGGGCTACAAAATGGAGAAGTCAAAGACAAGGAAAAACCTTTTCAAGGCAAAATTTTTAAGGGGGCCCCTTAAAATTTCATCAAAACCCCTTTTCTTTTTCACACGCCCAAACAAAAAAAAAAGGGAAGGGGTGGTTTCCCCCCGCCCCCCTTAAAACCCCGGCCCCCGCAGTCTCCACCAAACCCACACACCAAAACACCCCACACCACACACAACACACACCCCCCACAAAACCAAAACCCCCCAAAAAACACACACCGACACACATCCCCACACACACACACACACACCAAAACACTTTCTTTTTCTGTTCTTTTAAATTCTGAAACCCCCTTCCAAATCGCTCTTCGTTCTCTTCATCTGCTCGGTTTTTTAACCGTAAAGCCCCTGCAAACACACACAACACACAAACCCCACACACACACACACACACACACACACACAAGCCCGTATATTGGGTTTTATTGATTTTAAAAACCCTTTTATTAAACCCTCATACAACCCGGCAATTTAAACTTTGTCCTTAAGATGGAGGGGATGCATATTGTTTGATTGCGCAATCAATACTAAACTGGCTCCCCTATGGAAAACCCCCTTAAACCCGAATCCCCTTGGGTCGGGTTCCCCACAAGTACTACTAAAAATACTACTTTTTCGGGGTAGTAAAAATTTTAGTCTTGGGGTTTTTTTGCGTCCCGTGGTCTAAATGCTGTTTCAGAGGCTTCACAATAAAATTCCGGGGCATTCCTGTCATTTTTCTGAACACCGGCGCAAATCAAAAAATATCAACAGCAATCTAAAGGTATGAACCCTATATTGGTCGAGCCCCGGCAGAAACTCTTCCTCGGTCTGCTTTCTGATCACCGAGCTCCACTCGTGTGGCCCTCTCAGATTGTCAGCGTGATGCGAATCCCTCACAGGTATTTATGGAAGCTGTCAGTGCCCGGGCGAAATTAAGAGGGCAGCAGAGTGGCACCGCTGCGGCGTGGCAGGCTGCAAGGTTGTTTGGTTGGTTTTTTTTGGAAGGGGTAGGAAATCTAGTTTGCGTTTTTTTTTTTCTTCCCCCAGTCACCTATTGTAAATATCGCAGAGCAGCTTGACCCGCGCAAAAGTGAAACCCGCACGTTGCGCAAAGAGGAATGCAAAAACACACATTCTCGCACATAAGAAGACACACACACACACACACACACACACACATGGCGCGGCGGTAGATCAACATGTGACGGTGAGAGATAGCAGCAGCTTGCCGTCTTCGCCGGGAGCAGCCATTAAATAAACATGTCAAGTTGTGTGCGTTTTAATGATGATCAGCCGAGCCCGGCTTCCCTGTGAAGCGCCAGCCAAAAAGGATCGACACAGTGCAACTCCCCAGACCTCCTGTCTCTCTCTCTCTCTCTCTCTCTCTCTCTCATCCACACTTCCCTCACGTTGACAGAGATGGAAAGAAAGAAAGAACAAGAGGCAGGGCTTTTGAATAAGGTTTAAGGGGAGAAGGGGGGTTGTTTGTATGATGGGTTTTCATTTGAAAAGAAAGGAAAACATCAGTTTTGAGTTGTTTTTTTTATCCCCCCGGTAGTGTGTGTGTGTGTGTGTGTGTGTGTGTGTGTGTGTGTGTGTTAGTTAGTTGTGAGTGCTATATGTTTGACATAAGAGTGAATAACGGGGCCCGGCTGGTAAACGCTCTTGTTTGTGTGTTTACGGGCGCCGCGCAACCCCTAGGTGAGGCGGCGGCGGCGCTCTCTCTCTCGCTCTCTCTCTCTCTCTCTCGCTCTCTCTCTTCCTCACTTCCGTCTCTCGGCTTTGAAGAGCGTCGGATTAAAGTTTGTTTGTTTTACGTTTAGCGAGCGAGAGCTGCCATTTCTTGCTTTCTCTCCCTTCTCCTCGACGTCTCCCGCTCGCCTTATGAGCACACCAGTAAATCTCACAAACATACTCTGACACACACACACACACACACACACACACACACACCTCAGATCAGAAGTAGTGTGGAGTGCTGAGGCTGCATATGTAAATGCTGAGAGATTGTCAAGTGTCTGGGTGTGCATACATCAGGGTAATCAAGCCAGTGCTGATGGGGAGAGCTCGCTCCAGGAGCAGATCCGCAGTACTGGCAGTCACACAGCCGTCACTGAACTGCTGCCAATGATGGGTTTGAGAGGTGCTGGAGGAGGGAAAGGGGGGGGGGGGGAGCATATGTGTGTACGTGCATGTGTGTGTGTGTTTACTCGCCCGCAAACATACCTATCTGCAAGCTGCTATCTATTTTCTACGGCGTGTGTGCAATGCGTGTATGTTAATGTGACACCTCTGTGATGGAAAAGCTGATTGAGAGTGTGAAGGTGAAGCAAATCTCCCCGCGGGTGGGGGAGGTGGGGGTGGGGGGTGGGGGGGGTTGGTGTCGGGAGTCGGGAGTGCTGCTGTGTCACAGTCGGGGTAGAGGACGCCCCGCAGGTAGACCGGCCTCACCTCACCTCACCTACCCTACCCTCGCCGTGCTGCTGTACCCAACGCAGGAGTACCCTATCACTGCCTGCCCAACCCCTGCTTATCACTGTGTACTTTTATTGTATCTTTGTCACAGTACGCTGTTTTACTTCAGCCTACCCTCTCCCCCTAAATGACCAGTATCTACCCTATCATACCCCGTGCTACTCCACCCCGACATTCCCTATGCTATCCCATCCCACCCCTTGTTATCCTACCCTATGCTACTCTATCCCACCATTCCCCTCCCGTCCTACGTACCTACCTACTCTACTCTTCCATACCTAAACTATCCTATACTTCACTACGCTGCTCTACCCTGTGCAACTGTACCCTACCTACCCCCTCCCCATTCTATACTATACTATACTATACTCTACTCTACTATACTATACTATACTATATAATACTATACAATACAATACTATACAATACTATACTGTACAATACAATACAATACTATACTATACTATACTATACTATACTCTACTATACAATATAATACTATACTATACTATATAATACTATACTATACTCTACTATACAATATAATACTATACTATACTATATAATACTATACTATACTCTACTATACAATATAATACTATACTATACTCTACTATACAATATAATACTATACTATACTATATAATACTATACTATACTATACAACGTTATACTATACTATACAATATAATACTGTACTATACTATAATATACAATGTTATACTATACTATACAATATAATACTGCACTATACTATACTATACAATGTTATATTATACTATACTATACAATGTTATATTACACTATACAATACAATGTTATACTATATTATACTATACTATACAATATTGTACTATATAACACCATACCATATCATACCATGTTATACTATACTATACTATATTGTATTATATAACACCATACCATACCATACCATACCATACCATACCATGTTATACTATACTATACTATATTGTATTATATAACACCATACCATACCATACCATACCATACCATACCATGTTATACTACACTATTCTCTCCCAGCTAGTATGCTATTCTTGCTTAGCCTTGCGATGCGATTCTACTCAGCAGTATCCTTTATCTCATCCCAGCCTGTCACGCCCTGCTGTCCTACTGTATCCCACACCAGTCTATTCCCTAGCCTGGCGGGAGCACTGGCATGTCTGATCAACTAAACAGATCCCCCAGCAGGCCTTGCTCTTCCCCGCGGAGAGCCTGGGATTGGGAGGAACGTTAACATTGCATTACACTACACCGCCACGTACACAATGTCCTCGATGAACGACACGGATTTATCTCTCTCTCATGGGATCTCGGCTATACCCCTTTCTCTCTCCCACTCTCTTTCTTTGATATTCTTACACCACCCCCAATTTCCCCCTGCACACATGTGGGATAGACAGAATATCAGGATTACAGTACGAGCTGACACAGTGACATGGTGTTAATTGTCCGAGTCGTGTTTGTTTCCGCCCAGAAACTGTCTCCCCCTAACAATGAGCCCCCCAAAAACACCACAATTGATGTAGGAACAACACAATACGCACAAAAAAACCCAGCAATCTTGTCAATGTATATAAATGCAAGGCATGGAAGGAACACATCCCCTACACATCCCCTTTTCTCTTGTCCTGTCATAGCAGTATACTTCACGTCTTCTTTCTGAACAGTGTCAGCCCAGGCCTGCAATTAATCTGTCTAACTGGTTTCAAAGACACCTCCCCACACCCCGAAACCCCCCCACCCAAACCCCACCTGCCCCTACATATCCACACCACCCCCCTTTCCTCGACTTACCCCTTGGCTCTACAGTCCTCCTGTTTAACCCCCCCACACACACGCATGAACACACACACACACACACACATACATGTACACACACAAACACACACAAACCCCCTAAAGCTTTCTCTCAGGACTTTGATGAGTTGCCAATGTACGACACACACACACACACACGCACGCTTAAACACATTTTTAAAAAGGCTGAACGAAACAATGCGTAAACATATGGATGCATTTTGGTGCGGGTTTAGATATTGCTGCTCCAACTTCTCAGGAACTTAAAAAAACAGCCTTGTTTTAGGTTGGCGTCCATTTTTATTTTATCCAATGGGTTTGGAAGGGTTGTATTAGCACCAAGGCTCGTAGGGAGGTCATTTTCTCAACCCACAGAGGACCCTGCAATCCTATAGAGCAAAAAAGTGAAAATCATCAAGAAGAGTTTTAACATGACAACAGTGGTATAGGGATTGACAGATATAGGTTTTGCGAAGGCCGATACTGATACCAATGTTTTTGGATTGGATTTGGATGCAGTGGCTAAAGCGTCTACCGTGTAAATGCAACACCGTGGGTTTGAGTTCAGCCTGGTACCTTTGTTGCTTGTCACAAAAAAGCCAAACTTCAGAGTAGTTTCTTTGTCTAGCAAGATAATTCTATTTCCATTTTCCAGAATCTAAGAAAATAAATACATTTCCATCCAAAATAAAAAAAAGAACTCAATCAGTAGTAATATTTCTGGGTTACGTCAAATAGCTGTGTTGGCATTCAGTAACTGAACTTTCTACCTTCATCCACAGAGTCAGGGAACAACTCTTTCATTCCCTCAAGAGTTTCCTTACAAAAACTCACATGTGAAATGAAATTTCCACATGTGAAAATATAATTGTGTCAATGTCACATGTGAATTCGACATTTCCACATGTGATTGTCCCTATTCACATGTGAAAAAATGTTTACATATGAAAATGAAGTTTGTCACAAAAGCACATGTGAATTCGACATTTTCACATGTGATTGGCTTTATTCACATGTGGGAACACTCACATGTTATTTTCCACGTCATTTCCACATGTGACTTTTTTTGTAAGGGTTCAGGTGAAACTGCTGCAAGTGAAAAGACATTCTGAGACTTTATTGACAGTTTGATGCGCTATTTTAAAAAACCTGTCAAACATTCAAACCAATCACAGCCGCGCAGTTCATGGTGTGAAAAGCGATCGAACAACATGTAGGTTTAAAATGATGCCTTCCTGACCAGCCCTAATAGCGGCTCCTCTATTGTGGTTTGGCATCTCTCACAACTTTGTCGGCTTTTTCATCCCGAAGGAACTCAACATTTGTTCTGCACACACCGAATAAGAGGAGGAAGCAAGTCTCTCATGATTTTTCGAGAGAGGGGGAAAATGTTCACGTGGCCTTAAATGCTAACCGTGATGTAAGGTCTTGAACTCCTGTGGTATAAATGCCGGTCAGACTGGTTCTTTTAAGCCTTTATCTTCTGCTCCTCAGGTGATCAGTGGTAGCAATGCCTGTTTAGAAACACCAACACCAACACCAAAAAAGTAAGTACTCATTGTTTACCCTATAATTTTGTTCTTGGCAGGGCGGCAATTTTGTTCTTGGCAACATTTAGACTATGGGACTGTAAAACTCTCCAGTAATACTACTGGATGTGTATAGCTTCTGATGTGTAATACATGGATGTGTCTGATCAAAATGTCCCATTAGAACCAGTTCAGGTGAAGGGCTTCCCATAGACAAGCAGTGTAGTATTGATGAATTACACAATAAAAATGCAATCAAACTGCATCACATCCATCATATCAGAAGTGGATTACACTATATATTACACAATATCGGTAAACAGATATATCGGTCTAACCTTAGCGTGTGTGTGTGTGTGTGCATGTGTGTTTTTGTGTGTGTGTGTGTGTGTGCTTTAATAGCCGTGCTCCTTTGCCGCCATAGGGAAAGTATGTGCAGAGCGGCAGCTGCAAAAAAGGGCCTCCCAAACCCGGGCTGACGCGAAGTGACAGCTCTGTATATCTCTCACTGGCACTGACAGCTGACAGATGGATAGCACTCATACACCGCAGGAAAAAAGAGAGAGACAGAGAGAGAGAGCGAGGGGATGAGAGGGGAGGGATGGAGAGAGAGAGAAAGAGAGAGAGAGAGAGCGAGAGAAAGCCCCCAGGATGATTCGCCAGCATTGCTCTCTGTTCAGAGGGCCGGCGTTTGATTGAGTGCTACTGAGAATAATAAACTCTCCACTACCCGGTGCAGTGCCAAGCTTTCTCTCCCTCCTTATCTCTCGCTTTCCCCTCCCTTTCTCTCTAACCCCTCTCCTCCCGTAATTCTCTCCTCTCTCTCTCTCTCTCTCTCTCTCTCTCTCCCCAGCCTTTTTATTGTCGCCCCTCCTTTGGCACTTTCGCTCCCCGCTCCCTTTATGCTACGCCTCCTATTCCCCAGGCCCGTCTTCGACACCTCGTGGTCTATCTTTATGTTTTTTCTCTCTCTCTCTCTCTCTCTCTACTCTCGCTGCTCTCCCCTCTCACTCGTCTGCTATCCTCTATCTGCCATCCCGGTGTATTTGTCTCTCTCTATCGGAGGTGTGAGAGACAGGGGTAAGAGGTCCCTGTCAAACAAACCAACAGTACTCACTCACAGCTATTCCCCTGTGTATCTGGATCTGTACGGGCTCCCCCCCCCCCCCCCCTCTGCTTGCCCCTCGCAAACACACACACACACACACACACACACACACACACACACACACACACACCTTCGTTCCGTACACCGACGGAACACGTTATGTACAACATTAGCATTAGCATTACATCAAATGTGAGTGAATTATACTTGGATTCTAATGGGGCCAGAAGAGATAAAGCTATATGCAATTTAATGACCTAATCTGATAAAATGTCAATTGAAATTTGACAAAAATCTAATTATTAATGTAATTAATTGCAAAAATGTTCATCTAATATTGTAATAATTAAAAAAGCTACACCCCTCATAATTTACAGGTAATGCAATGAAATATTACATTGTCAGGAAAGAGTTATTTCAATATCAAGCTTTATTACACTCATTTTATTACATTTTGACACGTTATTGCATCATCCAGCAGTTATTACATCATCAGTTACTACAGGTGTACAAATATAATAGCAGCCACACAACACTCTTTCATGTGGTTTTGTCTCTTTTAGCACAAATTGTTTCCTGCCAGAAAAGGAAGCGACATGAAGTTTGATTTGATGCATTATAGAAGCTAAATATAAAATGTCATATCAAAGAGCGTTAAGATCAAACCATAAACAAAGATAGTCCAGATGTTGTATACAAATATATGAACGTGCTGTAATTCCTGTTTTACAGAGCAAGAACACAGCCTAATACACCAATGCAATCTGGTTTTGTGGTCCTCGGTAGTCCTGCCCCTCGCAGGCATGTTGCCATATCTCTCTCCCATCATGCCTTTGTCTCTGGCACCGTGGAGTTGATGTAATTGAATGTATTCAGCACAGGCCTTTTAACCTGCTTGCCCACTGACGCACGCGATAGTAAATATTGGCTGAGAGTTAAAGGGATATACCACGTTTTTGAGTTGTCCCATTGGTCAACGTTCTAGTTCAGCGATGACAACATAGGCACCAAAATCATCCATGTGTCCACAGTGGATCATTAGCTACAGCGCGCCATGCTAACACTTTGGCATACACTATATGTTGAGTGATTGTAGGTCACTAGCATTATCTCTTAGCTCTAAAGCCTACTTTCGCTCAATATAGTGTACGCTAAAGTGTTAGCATGGAGCCTACTATCACTCAACATAGTGTACGCTAAAGTGTTAGCATGGAGCCTACTATTGTTGTAAAATAATTATCATTTCTTTGCTGTATTACTTTATGCATCTTGATGTATAAGTATTAAGCTCCGCCCAGGGGGCCAAGCTAATATCAAGACCCGCCCAGGGGGCCAAGCTTATATCAAGACCCGCCCAGGGGGCCAAGCTTATTTCAAGACCCGCCCAGGGGGCCAAGCTTAATTTAAGACCCACCCATGAAAACCAACACGTAGCATTTAAGACCCACCCATGAAAACCAACACGTAGCATTTAAGACCCGCCCAGGAAAACCAACACGTAGCATTTAAGACCCGCCCAGGAAAAACCAAATTTGATATCACGAAGCTAGGAATAATGCCAAGGCGATAGCAAAATGGTGCGCGATGGCCGTCTTTGCTGATGCTCGCAGTTTGAGTTTGGGTGATATGTCCATATAAGGTTGGTGAACTCATTATTTCTGCCTATCAAGCAAAAATACTTGCTGATCAAGAAAAATACTTGCTGACATCGAGCTAACTTTGCCAGAATGGGGCGTAAATCGGTATTCTCCACCCAGTTTTTAGGATATATAAGATCATGCGCAGATACCTTTTGTTAGTCTGGTTCCGGAGCCGACTCGGGTTTTGTGTCTGTGAAGAATAAAACTCTATGCATCGAACTCTGAACTTCTCCAGTGATTTATTTTGAACCTGTTTGAGACTCTAGTAACTGTTGAATTTTCGGAATCGTGAAGAAGATTAAGTGTTGGTGGGGAGGTCCGGTCTTTTATCACTGGCCTGATACTTGGACCTCTTTCTCCTACATCACTATCACTCCACATAGTGTACGCTAAAGTGTTAGCATGGAGCCTACTATGACTCAACATAGTGTATGTTAGCATGGAGCACTGAAGCCAGCAATCTACCGGGGACATATGGATGATAATAGTGTCTATGTTCACATCACTTATCAGGTAACTTGACCGACAGGCCAATCTTCCACAACCTTGGTGTAGTCCTTTAACTACCAGCCTCTCCTCTCTCAATCTCAATCTCAATCTCAATCTCGCTCTCTTCGTAAAATGATTTAAACGACTGCAGTAAAATATTGTGGATAGGTTTGGAGTAGGATAATGGGAGGTGGTTGACAGGGTTCCAAAAAGTGTTTTATACGGATGAAACAGGCATGAGGACATCAGGATATGACCAGTGAGGATGGTGGACCTGAAGATCTACAGTTGAAGGAAATACAAGGCAAACATTTCTGAGACATACATAAATACATGAAAACCAAATATAAAGATACACAGATAAATCAGGAAGGCAATCAAACAAAGGCATACAAGTCAAAGACAATAATCTGGAAGACCAAAGAACAAGGAAAGCAAAAAAAAACAACGTTGAGTCCATTTTGCAAAGTACAGGTGTGTACAGTTCTGTACATTTTGCATGCATGCATTTACACATACATGTAAGCACACACACACACACACACACACACACACACACACACACACACACACACACACACATCCTTCACACTCAAACAATGTTTCTCTTTCTATCGGGCTGTAGTCTATACCATATCTATGGATGAAGGTCTGGCACAAAGAGAAAAGCAACCCCCCCCCCCCCCCTTCTGCTGCTTTTATTTTGGCAGTGTGAAGGACAGGATTAGCAGTGGCTGTGAGGGGAAAGGGGGGGTGGAGGTATTGGAGGTGCATGTTGTGTTTTTTTTTTTTTTTTCCATGTCCATTGCATGGCGGAAAACATGAAATGGGCACTTTTGTGTTGCCGTGCCCAGACTCTTCTGAATGTCGCTCTTCCATCCTCCCTCTCTCTCTCCACACACACACACACACACACACACACACGTTCGGTTCCGCTCTATTTTCCGTCTCCTCTGTGAGGGTTAATCTGTGGATGTGTTCCAGTGCCCTCCTTCTCTCTTTCTCTGTCTCTTTTCCCCTCTGTTCCTCCTCTTTTTCTTCCCCCCTCTCATCCCTCCATCCCCTGGGTCTGTAGACGGCCTGTTTCTCTGCATCCCAACATAGACAGAGAGGCTAAGAGGCTGCCTGGCTGCCCGGCTGGCCGGCTGGCATGGAATTGAAAGATGTTTACTAAATAGCCCCCATGTCCCTGTGCCTGGCATTTAGTAGTCAAGACTCTGCTTGCCTGTTACAGAAAAATAGGAAGGGGAAATGACTCATGGCCACTGTGGTGAGATACTGACATCCATGGTTTGGTCTATTCAGGCTTGGTGTTCAGCGTTTTCAACAAATATCAATCAAGTCTTGAAATATGTCTTCTTTTGTTTTTTTGCCCGAGCACCATTTTCATTTCCAGAAACACTGAAATTCAGACAGTTACACACCTGGCAATAACGCATTACAGGAATATTGCTTTCCTCATTAACGGTATATTGTAACAAATTACTATTTCAATTTCAGTAATAATATTACAGTTACCATTAAGAGAAGTAAATCATTACCACGCTTTTGTTATCACCCCTTCATATCACATTTAAGTTTAATAAAACAATCTCCATCATAACTAAAGGACACGTTGTGCTTGCCACACAGAGCGCTAGCTAGCTTGCTAGCTAGCTTGAAATAAAGATGGATACGTCGACATTCAGCGGCTGGAAGTATCCCCATTACTTTAATTTTGTCAAGAAGAAAGATTACAAAAATATCATATATCATAATGAGTAGTGTAACAAATTACTTCTCATATGGAGTAATAAGTAAAGAGGAATGTATTACATTTGTTGAGTTCACTTCCCCCACCCAAATTTCCCCAAGTGGTCCAGTGATTTGATATTAAAGGGTAATTCCGGGATTTTTCAACCTGGCCTCTATGTCCACAAAATCGCTTTTCATACCTTTAAGTAGATCCCAAAAGTTTCGGAGTTGCTCCGGTCGATCGGCTCAACCGGCAGTCGCGTAACGGCATGTCCGGGCATGTCTATGTCATGTTTAAGGTCTATTTCTATAGCGATCCTTTCGGTAATGTTGTCAGACACTTGTCAGACACACGAATAACAATCTGAGCCTGTCAGTGGCAAAATCAAGCACTTTTAGTGGACGTACTTTGACTTGACACGCCCGGACATGCCCTCTGGATTACATTGGAGCCTTGAGCCACCGTTACGCGACTGCCGGTTGAGCCGATCGACCGGAGCAACTCCAAAACTTTTGGGATCTACTTAAAGGTATGAAAAGCGATTTTGTGGACATAGAGGCCAGGTTGAAAAATCCCGGAATTACCCTTTAAGAGTGTCTTCAGGCTACACTAGCTTTAGCATAAACTAAAGTTTGGTTGTCTTGTTTACATAGTTTTTTCATTACTAAATCGATATTTTCAGTAATGCTGACATTGCACAACGTAAATAGTCGTTGGCAGTGAGATAAACCGTTAGCAGTCTTTTATGGGGTGGTTTGTTAAGGGAACTTACAAGCTTTAGCTAGCATAAAGAAGCAGGAGTTAGAGTGGAAGTAATTATTCAGCTTCCAGCATCCTTCTGCTATTGTGCAGTTCGCCTTATTCACACATCAAGTGTGCCATCCTTTAATTCTGCTTTGCTGGCTTCTGTATAGAGCTTCCCACCCGGAGTATGATGTAAACCAAATATGGCCTCTGTGGGCAAATGATGCCGTTGGCCATGCTGCAATAACACAGAACCACACGCCTAGTCTTGGCCTTAAAACAAGTGAAAATATGTGTTAAAGATCATTTCACCTCTTTTCAATGCAAATCATTTTTGCAATTTTTTTATAATCTTAAACAAGTGAAACTGTATTGGAAACAACAACCAAAATTGGCAGAAATTTTCACTTTGGATTTTAACACATTAATGACTTGTTAAGATGTACATTTTTTTGCAGTGTTGCTGCTTATCTATTTTATGAGTTATGTGCCCTGGCCTCCTCACAAGCATGTACATGGCCACATGGACAGACAGACACACACACACACACACACACACACACACACACACACATACAGTATACATATACTGTGTACCTGCCCAGATCTGCCCAGGCTGAGAGGGACAAACCAGGCTCATCATAAATCAAGATGATGAATCCTGATCATAAGTCAGTCAGGCTGTTGTCAGAGCCAGCAGGCAGAGACATGCCCTCAGACAACAGGGACGCCAGGTGACACCCATCACCTTCACATGTCACCCTGGCCAGACACCTGACACACACACACACACACACACAGGCCTCTCTGTCCGCTACCACTGGGTTCTGTCCTTCAGACACCCTGCCAAGGACACAGACCAAGAAAACACACACACACACACACACACACACACACACACACACACAGGTACACACTGCACACATTCTGCCCAAGATAGAGCTATCTGTTACCCGACCAGCCTGAGACAGGAGAGATGACTGAATTCACTCCGTTTCATGAGATTTTCAACGCCACAAGACAGGAGCGGCCGCAGCTATTAGCCTGCGACGACCTTCATTAACGGATCGCCATCGATTCCTCCCGACGAGCGGTTTACCTAATTAAAACTGAGAGCCCCGTGTCCGTGTTTGCCTAAATAAATACGTCCATTAAATTATCACTTTGCCGCGTGAAGACAGAAGAAGAAGCGTGCGGCGGAGCGGTTCATTTCTCAGCGCTGCGCTGCTGGGTTTGGTGGGCCCAGACGCGAGGAGTTAAATCACACTCGGAGAGGCGAGTGTTTGACAGACCCGGTCCTTGTGCCGCTTGTCACGCACATTTGATATTTTGATAGCTTCCCGTCTCTTCCCATTAGCCCCTGGGGTCCCAAAACCGTTTTAGATGTTTATCTGCGAGTGCTGGGGGTTAATTTCGTGTCTCGTCAGGAGCACCGGCAGAGAACGGTATCGCCCTGTCGCCCATTGCGGGCAATCGGCGCGATCGGGGCGGCTTATCAGGGAGAGTTGTGTTACAGTGACTGACACATGACAATGACCCCGGTGACTCTCAGAGGGCCGATAGCATCGCGGTTTTCCCTTGCCTACCTCTCCATACCTCTCTCTCTCTCTTTCTCGCCTCTCTCTTTCAATCTCTCTCACCCCCACCACCCCCTCCCTCCCTCCCTTCGCCTTTCTCCGTGTCTGCAGGCAATGGAGAAATTGGGACTTTGTCTCTGGGGGAAAGAGGAAAGAGGAGGGAGAGTGTATAGTGTCTTTGTAGGAGGAGGCTACACTACCCCCAACACACACACACACAGAGGTAAGTGTGTGTGTGTGTGCGTGTGTGTGTGTGTGTGTGATAATATGCATGCCTATCTCTGGCCATCCGGTTTTATCAGCAGCAAGGAGGTATTGGTTTCACTGTTTGGTGTAGAACAGCATGGAGCCAGGGGGCAAACCGGCTCAATAAGCTGCTAACACACTGAGAACACACACACACACACACACACACACACACACACACACACACACACATGCACAAATGCAAACAAATATGCTAAAGCAATCCACACTAACACTAACAGCCAAACACACGTGTGACACATATACGGCCGCATATGCATGTACATACCACACACGCCAAAAATAGACACACACACACACACACACACACACACACGAGGTGCACTCTGTCTGTGAAGACTCTCCCAGTCATTTCCATTCTCCCCAGTCTTCCCCGAGGCGTGGGCCAGTTCTCTCCCTCTCTTTTTTCTTCCCTTACCCTTTAATCCCTTATTCGCTTTCAGCTTGTAATAGAGCCACTCAGGTAGCGTTTATCTCCATACATACAAACACATAGAGTTAGAGAATATAGAGGATGTTGCTGGCGAGTGTCATCGGGCAAACGACATAAAGCAACATTAGATTTACATTGTATTATATTCTAGGAGAGTTAAAGCTGTCACGCGTAGCATTTTAACATCATTTCATATAATTACCGCAAACAAGCGAGACCACCGCTGAGGAGATTGGCAGCTCCTTCTACATTTCACGTTGTGCGACATTTACTTTAGCGAGAACTGCTTTACGCCACCAAACAGGAAGAGGGCGCCACTAACAATACCATTGCTGTAAAATAGAAGCAACTATCTGTTTCCACCATGGTCTCATTTGTTTACGGTAATCACACCAAGTCGTCACAATGACTTTGCCGATGATGTATTGATGTTTAAAAATGACACATAGAGCACCTTTAATAGACCTAATTCTTCTAAGTCACTGACTCACAAACTAACATTGCACGTGTTACTCACAAGTCACTGGATGATGCGTGCGTGGATGTGTGCACAAGTGAGGACAGTAGAGGCAAATGTGTGTTTATACGTGCGTGCGTGCGTGTGTGTACGTGTGTGTGTGTGTGTGCATTTGGGTGTTTGTGTGTGTGATTGTTTGGGCGCCAGCCATGTCAATCAGCCCCCTGCAGCGCAACTGCCCTTCACACTTCTGTTTATCTGCTGCTGCTGAGGACTGGGAAGACTGATAAGAGTACGTCGCTCTCTCTCTCTCTCTCTCTCTCTCACACACACACACACACACACACACACACACTGATTGTTAGCTGTCCCAGTTAGTCGTCCACATTATCAATGTTTCAGCACGATCATACACTATATCGCCAGCCAGTTTGAAACGTGACCCTGCTGCATTGTTAATATCCACCCCACGATTCTCACTTTGCATCTCTATGCATCTGCTGTATTTTACAACATCAGACGTTCAATTGGTGCAGTTTGAGGATGTATTACACATGTTTGTACCTCAGAGATTGAAAATGAACACAATGTTGAGGCTAATGGTCCAGGAGAGAGCCCCCCCCCCCACTCCCTTTCTCCTTTCTCATTCAGGTTCCTTGTGTGTTTGAGCTGTTTCAGATTGCGGCGTATATTATAATCAAGGATCAAAATCCATTTTCCCTATCAAAGCGCTTGCCGCCGGCGATGTTGAGTGGCACAGAACCCCCAAAATGTTTTTTTCCTTCTTTTTTTTTTTTATCCCCGGTCCCATTTTACCACCACCTGAAATTGTCTCTTTTCATGTCTGACGGAAGGCGAACGAAAAGGCTCCGCGTTTCCCGGGAGACGGGCCATTGTTACCATGGTCGCTGGACAATATTGGCGGCCATTGTGCCGCCCATGTACACCTGTCACTCAAGCATAGAGAGGCCACTCCAAATGCACACACACACACACACACACACATACACACACACTCTCTTGGGGTGAGTGTATGTACGTGTCGAGTGTTGAGGGAGTCCATGCATGTATATTGGGTAGGTTCTAGTGGGTATGCATGCCTCTCTCTCTCTGTGTGTGTGTGTGTGTGTGTGTGTATGTGTGTGTGTGTGTCCTCACTCAGTCAGCCAGCTGAGTCTGCAGTCAGTTTACGTTTGACTGCGGGGCAAAAGCTCGAGCAAGAAATGAATTCTGACTCGCCGAGCGCCTCGCACAAATTCCTTTTTCTCATATTCCGACACAAAAGACAACATATCTGCATTGCATTAGCCCTGGGACTCCTTTCTCATTCTGATGATGCTTTGGGAGTGTTGAGATCTCCCCGCGAACATCACCACAGAGCCAGGGAGGAACAGGAGGACGGGGATAAAGAGGAAAGACGCGCCGAAAGATTGTTTTGTTTATACGACGTTCCTCATAAGACGCTGTCACGCGCGACAGTTATTAGAATGGAAAAAATGACAGAACATAATGATAGAGTCAACAATGTGCAAAAAATACTTCATGGGGTGACTACATGAGATTAAAATCAATGTAATTTCCTCATGTTGGTCTGATGATTATATCTATCTATGCTGATGATGTGTTTCTAATCTGCTCGTCACACGTTTCAAGTCAACTCAATTCAATGTTATGCCATTACAGTCACCCCATGAAGTATTCAACTTTTTCTGCACATTGTGTTGATACCATGCTCCAATTACACTAATTATCCCTCTTACAATGCACTTTTGATGCCATGCAACGCCTTAGGAGCACCGCTTCAAGTGAAATGTAATTTCTCCTGATGCCTGTCTGATGATGAGATTGTAAGAAAAGTTTATTTATGGTTTTTGATGCGCTTGTTATCTGCTTGTAATGTATCAACTGGTGATTGGTTCATCAAACATGTTTTGGTAATGTGCAATTCAGTTTCTTATGCACTGGCTGTGCAGGAATCCTGCAAATAAAGCTTTGCGAATTGAATTGAATTGATAAACAGAAGGGGGTAGAGGGGCTCTCTCTCTCTCTCTCTCTCACTTTCCATTCTCTATCTATCTCTCTAGGTGTGGAGAATGACATGCTGGATAATGTTTCCTTTGACTCTGAGGTGACAGCCCTCGATTACCATCCGGTCCCAATGATACCACTGTCTCAGAGAGAGAGAGCGAGAGAGAGAGAGAGAGAGAGAGAGAGAGGGCGGGACAGAGGAAGAGAGAGAGGAAGATGTAAAAAAAAAAAAAAAAGGTGTGCGATCGATTCATTTTCACCGCCACTGTTTTTTTTGTTTGAGCACCTGTCGGTTGGAAAGGTCGTCGGGGCGGCAGACAGATATTTCAAGGAAGGGAAAATATGTGCTCAACTTGACACATTCATAGAGGAAACAGTCCTTCGGCTCGAGGGGGTCCATTTCTATTTCCCCTCTGTGGTCTGTGTTTTGAAATGCTCCACTCTGCTCAGAGTCGCTCGAATTCATCTGACGAGGGAGCAGCAGCTTTATTTTTCTGTTGTTTTTTTTTCAAGGGCGCGTGGGAGGAAGGAGGACGCCGCCTTTGAATTGTATTTCAAAATGATAGAAGATGGATAGAAGATGTGAACGTCTTAATTTGGAGGAAGCGCTCTGGTCAACCAGCCTTACTGATGTCTTACCACGACTCCCCCTCCCCTATGTGTTTGGTGATGGCTGTTACAGGGTCTTGATCTCTGCTGGTTCACTCATTCGTTTGATTGGATTTTGATGAAACTGGGGGAATGATGCATCTCACCACTGTGATCCAGCATTCTGCCCCGATACATTTCTTTGTTTATTCATTCATTTGTCTGTCGATTTTGTAGATTTTGACAAAACCTGAATGATGCATCTCACCGCTGTGCTTCGGCGTTTTCAAAATGACACCGAATGCCACAGGTCGAGGTGGAGTGTCGCAACATAGTTTGTTCGTTGTCGTTTTGATAACGAAAAAAGAAAAAATCTCCTACACCACAAGCTTGAATAACACAAGATGCGCTATATCCAGCTAACCTCGCTCTGCAAATTCGCCTCTCGGACTATCAATGTATGCCACATTGAATTTCCACCTTTCTTTTGAGTTGGAGGGGAAAAAACCAGTTTAATTTATTGACTGTTCAGCCCGAGGGGTGGCTGCACAATCAACCAATACGGGGGTGCTACGAAAGCCCAAAAGACAAGAGCAGCAGACACTGGCCCTGCGAGATGGATTTGCATTTAGTGTTCATAACGTTGCAGAGTTGACCTTTGACCTTTTTCACATTTGTAGAACTTGATTGCATTACTGGCTGGCCCAAAGGGTGCCTGTTGCCTTGTTGTTATTGTCGTGGCCCCAGCGGAGACGAGGGGTTGTCATTGAAGGAGGTTTTAACCTTCATTGGGTGCTCCGGAGGGGGGTTGGAGCATGTGTGTGTGTGTGTGTGTGTGTGTGTGTGTGTGTGTATGTGTGCGTGCTCTCGGTATCAGAAAGGAAAGGTAACACGGAAGGTGTTACCCTCTCATTACCCAGTGGCATGTGTCCTGTCACTCATCCATTGTTACTGGCCACGTTCACATCTGAGCTCTTTCACATTACTCATCCTCTGTTTGCCCCACCTGACCTCTCTCTCTCTCTCTCTCTCTCTCTGACACACACACACATGCAGACAGACACATAAAGCATGCACGGACTACCACACATGGATGTGCCCATATATACACAGTGCAACACAGAAGAGGACACACACACACACACACACACGTAGGAGGCTCACTCCGGCAGACGAAGCGTCTGCGTCCTACAATATTTATACAGCTCTGTTGTTCTTGTGTAGGAGAAAGAATAGGAGAAATTGTTTTACAAAATACGGCTTATACATTATTTACCTTTCTTTCCCCTTTGCTTCTTCTACTAACTATTCCTTTGTGATCTACTTAGCGTTACATTGACTGCCATTCATTTTTTGAAATCATTTAAAGAAAATATAATAATAAAATGAAATATTTTTGATCCTGGTCATCCTTCTAATCCCAGTAAAAACATTAAAATCACCAAAAACTGGTGTCATATACTACTAATTAAACTGTCAATGAATTGGTACAGCATTTCCCCTCAATTAACATAAAATGTGATGGTACATTTTTTCCTATCGCACTGGATCAGACTTGTTTTAGTGGTGTCACGGTAGTTAGGTTATTACAAGGCTTAATTCCAGTGGAGGAAAAGACAGGGAAAGACCTTTCCTTGAGTGGTGCATGGGGAGGATCTGTTGAGAGACCTCCATCGAAGCTCCCATGGGTGTCACTTGCCATACCTCATAGCTCAGTGAGTCCAAATGTGGTCTTGTCGTTTTTATTATTATAACGAGGAGGACCAATGTTCCCCCGAAGCTGATAGTTTGGTAAGCTGTCTGATAATTTATCACATTGACCAAATAATAATGTCTTACCAGTCATCAGTCAGAAATCTAGCTTTATTTATATAATCAGGTTTGACGTTTTGGTGACAAATGATACTACATGCAAGGACTTTGTCATAGTTTAGGGTTAGCTTATCCAGCGCGGTGGGGGGTGGGGGGGTCCCTGGAGTCCTCCCCTTACCCAGGAGAGAGCGCTGGAGCAGTGGGTTCAGGTTCGGGAAGGGAGTGCCGCGTTGTATGCATCGTTTCATGGGTGACGGAGAACGAAGAGCCCCCAGTGGGCGCCTCCTTCTGCTCAGAGAAGCCAGGGGAGAGAGACATAGGGACTGTGAGAGAGAGAGAGAGAGGGAGGGAGAGAGGAAAAAAGGGGGGGTCCTATCGCCACATGGGAGGGATCAGACCACAGCTGGATGATTTCATTCATCCCTCGCCCCCACTCTTCCCATCAACCCCTCCTTCCTCCTTGAACCGCCTCCCATTTCTCAGCCCTCTTTCAGCAAGGGTACAGAGCAGGGGAATCGTCATCTTTTCTGTTTACCCTGCTGATCTTCTGGTCCCTGACAACGTATATGGATTTGTACTTATATGCTTCCCATTGCATTGACGCAAACCTAATTTGAAACACCCAATCATGTTTTCCACATGTCCATCATAAAAATAGCTGAAACTGAAACTTGTAAAAAAAACAAATTTGAAAAATAAGATTGCAGTTTTAGTTCTGCGAACATTTCTCAGAGGCGGAGTCCCGGTGGGCGGAGCCAAAGAACGTTAGCTAACTGGTAAACTTGAATGGCAAAGAAGAATCTGACAATACAAAGTAGAAATATAAATAAAAATGTAAATGGCAATGTCTTCCTTTTTTCATTCCTTTATGCCTTTACATTCCTGATGTTGGAAGGTCAGCAGGCTAGCTAACTAGCTTACCTAGATAGCTTTAGGATAGCATGGCTAGTTTGAACTTAGCTAGGCTAACTAGCTAACCTAGATCATTTAGTATGACTAGATTTCATCTTTTCAGTCAGTAGCAGTGCTTCAGTTTAATGTTACTCGAACTAAAACTACAATTTGCTGCATCCAACATGTTTATTGGTTCTTTTAGTGGATCTTTTGCACTCATGATGCAGCAACTTGAAAACATTTTGCACTCTGTCACGTGAGCATGTCACATTTTAGTCAGATGGAGAATAAAAATGGAAACTTTGCATTTAGACATCTCGGTCTTGAGAGAAGCTTTTTCTTCCATTTGTGCATGCAAACTCCCCTGGCATGTTTTCCGTCATGAAATAAATATTGCTCAAAGCTATCCTCGCTGAAAAGTGCAGTCCCTGTTCTTTTGAACAGACATTTGAATGGATGCAAGGGCGGACCGGTCTGAGTGCAGTTGCCTTCCTATAAAGTACAGAGCAGGGAACTCTGGAGGGACTGTGTCCACATGACCGCCAGCCCATAGCTATATTTCAATCAGCGCTGTGACCCCCCCACCCCCTGCTCTTCCTGCTCTGTGCTTATTTCCCATGCAGAGGAGGAGGAGGAGGAGGAGGAGGAGGAAGGAGAGGAGAGATCAGACCACACATACAGATACAGGCCTTCACCCTCCACCCCCCATACTCCAGCTCCCCGCGCCATCTGTGCACGTCCCTCCGCCCTGCAAATCCAACGACAACGAGGCCCTGAACCACCGCCGAGGAGTCAATCCATCACGGGACGGAAAAAGGGAAAGAAAGTGGAACGTGAGCGAGAGGCTGGGGGGGAGAGACACGGCGAGGGAGAGGTGAGGAAAAGCGAAAGTGAGATGCCATGAAACTTAATCACAGAAGGGGTCGTGTCGGGCAGAGGAGGGGAACAGATTAAATTAGCATAGCATTAGATATGGAAAATGATCTCTGTCAAAATCGTCCGCGGCACAATTATAATATGTTAATTACTTATTTCATTAAGGAAGTTTATTATGGCCTCGCAGATGAAATCATGCAGGCCAAAGACACCTGGAGGAAAAGCAATGATGCCTGAATATCTCTCTCTCTCTCTCTCATCTACCCCCCCCCCCCCTCCCCCTCTCTCCCTTTCCTCCTTCCGGCTTTTCTCTTCTGCGACGTATCGCTGCATCACTCACAACTGAAGTGTGTCACACTTTAAAAACATGTTGCTTCATAATCTCTGTAACTGCTGTTGCGTCGACCGGCGGACACGTTTTTTTTACCCAGATGATACCACGAGCGGCTAGATACTCACCTCTCTGTCTCATATGGTCCGTCAGTAGAGGGCATATAAATAGTCAGGGTGTGATGGATAGGAAGCGGGGTGTAAAAAACACACACCCACACACACATACACATATATGCAGATGCAAGCTTTCGTGAAGCCTCTCTGATCCTGCCAGCTTGTCACTTCATATCCAGACACTAGCTGTGTTCCCATCACAGTATGTATATATACATTGTTTTTTTGTGAATTATGATGTAGAGAGGCTGAATGGACATGGCGAAAATAAGGAAGTTCAAAAATGGCTTTGGATTTGAAGGTCAGAAATGTCTGCTGTCATTCCCATGTTTAAGTCTATATCCTGGTTGTATGACATGTATGGCCATTTATAACATATTAGTGTATGTTATAGCAATAACAACCTGCCCAATACTAATCAGTCCTTGAAAGATTCCTTGGTTTCAAATGGATGTGTTTTTTTCCAACACTCAGGAAGCTGATTTATTCACTTCAAACAGTGCCCAATTCAAAAAAATATTTTTTTTGTGGCATTTCAAAAGTTTTCAGAGAAGTTGCCTGACAGTTGGATGGCAAAACAAAAAAAAGCTACCAGGTTTATTTTAGAGTCAGAGGTTGGAAAAGGTGGGCCCGGCTGGGGGCGTTTGTTCCCTCAGCCCTGCTGCCCTGCTGCCCGGCTGGCCGGCTCGCTGCATTTTCCTGGCTCGTCAACGCCGGTCGGACGGACAGATGATGATGATGGCGGTCGTCAGCCGTCCTCCCGTCCATCCCGCGGTGCGAGCACAAGGGGAGCAGGTGCGGGTGATGGAGGCAAATAAAAAAAAAAGAGGACGGGGAGAATGAGAGAGAGAGAGAGATTTGAAAATTTGGATGAGGAAAAAATGAGAGACCCCTTTATACCTGGCATTAAAATGTGATCGCATTGAGGCCTCATCCTCCAAAGGCTCCTAGTCCCTGGGGAAAGTTCCTGCAGTGGAAACACGGCTATTAACAACAAAGTATAAATGCAACGCGTCTTCAATCCTACGTAACTGAACTTGAACACGAGTCGTTTTTCCACCGCAGGAACCTGAACCTTTTGGGTACTTCTTTGAGCAGGAACCTTTTTAGTCCCCCTAAAGAGTTGGAGGTTGCTTTCCCACGCACCAAAGTACCGGGTTTCGTATGCTGTTTAGCTGAGAGACATGTTCGATGAGATATGAAATGAGTTTCCTACCGGTACTGAACAAGCAAGGCGGTCGGCAGACTTGCTTTATTATTAGCTTAGTTTAGCTTGTATTGCCCGATCAGCGTTGTTCAGTACTGCAACTCTGCTCCAGTGGTTCCTGGTCTCCCCCGAAAAGTACTACCTCGCTAGCAGGAACCTTTTTTGGGGTCCAGTAACTATCCAAGAGGAACCTTTTCCAGGGCTAGTTCCCCCGGTGGGAAGAGTCGAAGTTCCTGTTCCGGTTCATGGATAGTTCCTGCGGTGGAAAAACAACTATGGATCCAACACGGAATTACGCGCAAAACAAACAATAATGTCAGAGACGGATTGTCAGAATACTCCAGCGAGATGAGGTGTTCACCGCCAACTTTAAAAGGACGTACAAACAAAAGGAAGTTGATGATTTGGCAAACAATCCCGGGAAGCTAATTCCAAATATAATGTATGTACCGGTGGCACATTTTAATGTCGTGTAAAGGGAATCCAGCTAAATCATACGGTAACATCCTCAACGTTTTAAAGGGATGTAATGGAGAGTAAACACACCTCAACTCGTGCCCAAAAGCATCACTCAGGACTCAGAAGTAGATCACGAGAATGGGAATTTTAGACGACGCCACTACACCAGCGACCACAACAGGATGTTGTGCTTTACCCACCATACATCACTGCTTTCAACCACGCTACCGACTCTATGCGGGAATCATGTAAAGGCTCATATAGGAAGATCCGGTGATGCAATGTGCATTTCCAATGAAGCAAATTGATTTTCAAAGTGGATTTATAAATATATAAATAAGCGCATCACATGTTGTGGCGTTAACGATAGCTGCTACATCCTCCGATGTAGTGATTCCCTAATAGACTAAAATGCAAGAAACAGAAATATTATATAAAAAGCTACAAAAAGATCAAAGGTAGCTGATAAAAAGCTATAACGTCTGATGCGCGTTACAGTGTGCGGCTGGGAAGAGGGAAAAACAAATTTAGACGTTTAACATCTCCCCGGTGAGCCCAAATTTTCAAAACATCTTCGCTGTTTAACATGTTTAGCATTCCGACTTCAAAAATCCCACGGCTCCCCTCGTCGGCCGCGAGGCTTCAAGCGAAACCCGTATTGATCGCAAAGTGAGAGGACTTGCAGAAGATAAATAAAAGGGAAAAAAGAAAGGAGATGAGAGAGGAGGATCGGGAGATATATATATATATATATGGAGAGAGAGAGAGGGAGAGAGAGAGAGAGAGAGACGGGGCCAAACAAACCAGGGGCGATATCTCTCTGCTATCTGGGGCTCTGTTCTGCAAGGAAACGCAAGGAGGGAGGGGAGGTGAGGAGGAGGAGGAGGAAAAAAAAGAGGAGAAGAGAGGAGGAGAGAGAGAACATCTTAGAGAGTGTGTACAAAGGGAATGGAAACACACACACGCCCCGAGGCCGGGGTCACAGTCGGAGCGCTGGAGAGGTGCAGCGGAGCCGGCGGCCACGCAGGAACACCTCGCGTTGCCTTTAATACGCCCTCCCCGCCGCACACATTTCAAAACACATCGTCCAAAAACAAAAAAAAAACAAAAAAACGACGCCCCCAACACACACACACACACACACACACACCATGTACATAACTCTAAAGCCCCCATGCAGATGTTGTGTAGTCTTGTTAGGTTGGAGCGCGGAGGGTGGGAATGGGTAGATTCAACACTGGCAGCCTTTGGGGAATTGCACAGAGGAGTCTCATATATATACTGAATACTCTCTCTCTCTCTCTCTCTCCTCCTCTGCATCATTCTCTCTCTCTCGATCTCCCTCACACACACACACACACACACTTTAACTCAGAAGGGGAGGGAGAAGTGAAAGGTAAGCTTTTCTTATGGTTTCATGCATAATTCTGCCTCACAGCGCCAAACATCGTGGAGCGGCTGTGATGAATTTTCACAGGGAGGATCCATCCTGGCCATTTTTTTCCCCCCCCTCGGTCTCTTTGAGGCCACGGGGTACCACGGGGTACCACGGCGACAGGCTAGTTAAGTTGGTTGGTTTTTTTTTTTTTTTGGGCAACAGCTTGTTTTCAATCAGGACATTTATGAGGGGGTTGAATCATTTATGCGCCCGGCGTATGACAGATCCCTTGGAAACACAAATTATCATGTTGACTCGCAACAAACACTGTGTAATTACATCATGGCCTGTCGAGAGGCATTAAGGAATCTTCTCCCTATCGCCAAAGTAATGAGACGCTAATGCAGCTACATATGACACACTCATTGGCACTAAAAAAAAAAAAGAGTCACCCAAATATGCTGCCGCTGAATAATTGTAAGACAAGTTTTATAGGTTATGATATTAGAGGGTCTCTGGCATGTCGTCTCATTTTCAATAAAGGACTCCGTAATAGATTCGCTATCAGGGACAAATGTCTCTGTGGCCTGCTGTTAGATCTTGGCGTATCCCCTGTGTATCAGACCTTCTTCTGATTTCATTTATACATTTCTATTCTTAGTGCGGTGGAATAAAATAAAAAAAATAAAAAACGGTTTGACATAAAGTCTCATTTGAAATCCGGCAGCTCCTCCCCACGTTTAAAAAAAAAAAAAAAAAGGACCTAGAAATGGGACAGTTCCTCGCTGCATGTGTTCCCGCCGCGCTTGATCCATCAGGGCACCTATCTATTCGCAAAGGTCTCTTTAGGAGCAGACTGCTCAGGGCTGTTTGCCTTCCCGGCGTAAGTGCGAGAGAGAGAGAGAGAAATTGGGAGGGCCGGTAGCCCTTAATGGTGTGGCCCCCTCCCCTCCCAGGCACCCCGCCCCTCCCACCCCTAAATCTGCGGGGAATAAAGAGCGCTGTTAAACCAAACTGGAAGACAAATGGTTTTGTTCAATGGGAAGCCGACTCCATAAATCCCCACTTAATGCGGCGGAGGGAAGGCTGAAGCAGAAACAGGTGAATTCACCGCAGTGAGGGAAGCCATTCATTACCTCTCTGGAGAGGAGAGAGGAGAGGAGGGAGGAGGCCGGACAGATGGACGGATGGATGGATAAAAGGGAGATGAGACGGACGACGGCCTTCATGGCCACAGCCTCATCATCACGGCCTCGTAATGAGTAGGGTTAGACTGATATCGGGCTGCCGATATCAATACATCGTCGTCCACCTCTGATGTGATGCAGTTTGATTGCATATGTATTGTAGAATCGATCAATACTCCACCGGTTGCCTACGGGAAGCCCTTAACCTGAATTGACTCTACTGAGACATTTTGATTGGATTGAGCACGTGGTCTAAATACTGTTGCAGAGGCTTCTCCACCCAATAAGCTATCTGGAAGACATTTTTGGCGTGACAAAAAAAAAGAAAAGAAATATCAGCTCCAAATATGTGCCAGCTTCCATCCAAATCGCCTGGGTTTGACCGATATGGGGTTTTTATTTTGAAGGGCCATATCGATTATGGCCCTTCAAAATAAAACCCCCATATCGGTCAAACCCAACGACAACGAGCCGTGACAGAAACACTTAGTCTCGTAAGCCAACGGCGGCCCCGGTACCTATTTGGACCCCCCCCCCCCCCATCCCATCCCCCCGGGCCTGTTGCCAAAGAGCCGAAAGTGATTTCTGTTCAATAATGTAATATCCTGCGCACGTGGCCCGCGGAGATATCCTTCCGAAAACAGATGAGGCGAGGATAAGACGGGGACGAGAGGCTCTGAAGGGTGAGATAAGTGAGGCGGGAGGGGGATGGGGGAGGAGGAGAGGGAGAGAGGGAGCGGGACAGGGGTCTGGAGTTTGGGAGTGAGCGCTGAGTGAGTTATATTTAAACCATTAGGCAGCTTATTCGCTCAGTACAAATGCAGATGAAGTGACATTATCGCCGCGGCCTCGCTCCCTGGAAACCGACTCCCTTCCGTAATACCTCGGCAGAAGTGGACCGGTCATGAACCCTTCCTCCTCTGCAGCGCCAGCTAGCCCCTCCAACGGCCTACATAGACAAGCTACACACACACACACTCACACACACACACACACACACACACACTCCCTCAGCCAGTACCCCCTCCTCCGCTAGGCACCCGCCCAAATCAGAGATCAAAGGCTGGATTTGTAAAGCTAATGGCTGCCGCGCTGCAGCCAGGGACAGGGGAACGAGGGGAGAGGGAAAGAGAGGGAAAGAGAGGGAAATAGAGGGGAAGAGAGGGGAAGAGAGGGGAAGAGAGGGGAAAACAGACGGCGGTGGAGGGAAAGCAAGCAGAGAGACGGAGGAATAGAAACGGGTGTGCAGAGCAAACTGTTAGACGGTATATATACTGAGAGGTATGTCGAAAAAACAACCCAAAAAAAAAACACCTATGCAAGAGGCGTTCACACTTTTAACTTTTTATTTTTTTTTTACTTGGAGGCATTTTGCGACTTCTTAGGCAAAAGCGGCGAGACAACACGTCCACAGATGGCGACCATCTCTCGCTCGTCACTGTGTGGGATTGTGGGATTGATGGTGTCGGCAACAGACCTTTTTCTCTTTGTCTCGCACATGGTGCAAGCGCTGCTGCTATTCCCACCGTTGCACTGAGGGTCCATTGAGATGGATGGCATGGGTACAAGAGAGGAGTGAAGAAGAGAAGGGGAAGGGGAGGGAGGGGGTGGGGTGGGGGAGGAGGAGGAGGAGGAGAAGAAGCTCTCTAGCGTCGGGGTGTGTATTGTCTCGGCGTTTATGATGCTTTTGTCGGCGGTGCTCGGTCACTCATTACGCCGAGATCCTCGCCGTCACAGGAAGCGGCGAGCGTTTTTTTTTTAACCACGTGCAGTCGCAAACGCAGAGACGACGTATCGGCGTATAGATACGTGTCATTTGTTGACGCGTATCTAAACAAAACACTCGTACGCGATCTCGTACATTAGCGGCCCCCGGCTCGCTCAATTAGGAGCCATTTTGGTCGCTGACAGTGACGAGAGAAGGGGGGGGGGGGGCGGGGGGGGGTAGCGCTTGCATACATTAGCGGGTGGAAGCGGGCCAAAACGCGAGATTTCTCCTGATGACACCGTCGCACCGTCGTGACTTCATTATCATCACAATAAACAAGCGAAATGAGCAAAACTAAAAGTGTCAGAGCAGCAGGAACAGGTAGAGCGCCGACGCCCCGTCCTCCACGCGTTAATCGGGACAGCCGGCTGGGAACTCTCAACGGGGACGGCGAAGGCTTCGTCTCTCGTGTTTTTCGTTGTTTGATAACGGATTAAAAATGTATTTAATGTATTTAAAATGTTGTTTTTTTTCTCACTACTGTATTGTGTTCGTCTGTGATGGCTGTCTCGGAGTGTACCGTCACCCCCTCACCTCCGTCTCCTCCGTCTCCTCTCCCGTCCCGGAGACTCCATCAGTCACCGCCGCGGGGCTGCGAGACCCCTCCGTATCCCCGTGAGAGAGGGGATGAGGAAGAGGATGATGCCGAGGGATGAGGGCCAAAGCCTGGGAGCTCTTTGTCAGGTGACAAAAGCCTTCCAGCGCAACAATAGCTATCAGTCACTCCCCGAGCCTGTCGGATTATACGGATCACTATATGGCAGCAGCGGTATATGTGTAGGTGTGTGTGTTTGTGTGTGTGTGTGTGTGTGTGTGTGGGGGGGGGGGGGGGGTAACTGAAGGGAAGAGCTGGCCGTGTTTACAACCTGCTCTTCCACAGGTTACATGGGCCATGGGATGGATGCTGGGGTTAAGCTATTGCTATTGCTAGTGTGTGTGTGTGTGTGTGTGTGTGTAAAACGGATATCGCTATTCCTATTATTCAATAGTGTTCACACACAAACCGATAACAGTAGGATGGATGTTCGCTAAGCTACTGTGGGGGATGAATATGAAGCAGCTAATGCTACAGTTAGTTAATGTAACGTTTCCTCCACATGCTTTGATGCAGATGCAATTTAACATTGGCCGGTTTCTGCTGCAACGCTTGCGGGGAGACTGCGAAAAATTTGTACTCCGTAATGGACGTGATTTAAAATGCAGCGGCGCAATACTTCATTCAAAAAACACACTCGATAAAAAGCTATACAAACAAGCTGTTACAGTAACAAGAGGTGTGTGTGTTGAGAAAGTGTAGTTTGAGGCAGGGTGGGAGGGGGGGTAAGCGAGGTGAGGGCAGTGACAGTGACCTCCCGTTCCACTCTCTCAGAGGTCAAAGGTCAGGGTGAGCACAATGCTAAAGGATTCGAATGGACGGAGCCTGGAGGGGTGGGGTGTGGGGGGCGGGACTTGTTGTGAAAAATCAATGCGTGGCCGGTGGTGGGTCTCCTTCTCAATCAGCCGCCGTGACAGCCGCTCCAGATGGCCACTGGGTAAGATGGCTGTCAGGATCATCAGTATCATCATTACCCATAAGGCCCCGGCGCGGTCAAAAGGTCAAGCGGTGGCCTCTGCGGATTTGTCAACCTGAAACACCGGGGAGGGACGTGCCAAATATTTGTATTGTCGTCAGCCCGTGTGACATTTATCTATTTTACGTAAACGGCGGATTGTACCGCTCGTCGAACGCGCAAGCAAAATCCATACCGTCCGAAGCGTGGTCCCAGAGAGGGATCAGTCATCACGCCAAGTCAACACTTCATTCCTACGCAGCAGCGGCATACATTCTGGCACGTAGACAGTTACGCTGCTGTGTGTCTCCCCCTGCATAGGGATCCCTTACAGTAGAGGCTGGATGCCCTACCGGCCCTTCGAGGAATGGTGATCTGAGCGAGCGCATGGCCGCTGGAGGCTCTGTGCGCCTTTGAACAGCGGGGTGACCCCTGCGAACTCCCCCCCCCCCACCCCCCGGTGGTAGCGCTGCCCTGATGAATCTGGGGCCCGTGGGTCGTGGCGAGGTCAGGGGGTCACAGAGAGGACTCCTGTCTGACCTTTGGCATCGCAGCTCGCTGATAACCTTGCTGTGGAATGAGGAAGCAGGGTGTAGGAGAAAGTGCGGTGGGAGACAATCGGCGAGAGGGGGTGGGGGGGGTGTCTTTTTTTGGGGGGGGGTAGTGCTTTTCATGTTGGGTCAGCTGAATGTCCTAAAATGTGAATGTAAATTAAGCATCTTAAAAAGTCTCAAGAGCTGATTGATTGTCTGTGATAGACAGAGGAAAGGAAACAAAATACACAAACAAAATGATGAACAACTAGTTACAATCGCACAGCAAAGCAGACGCCAACAGACTCACACGGCTGTTAGCTAAAGAAGACCAAATCTCTTGAAGATTATTGTTCTCATTTCTGATTTATGTGTGCATCCTGTAATCACTCATGTTACATAATACATAATGTTTGTAGGCTAATGTGTTCAGATAGCCAAAGGGCCTAGCTAGCAAGCTAATTAGCAAGCTAGCCTCTGTGACGCTAATGTGTTCACTATCTGCTTGATATTTAGATCAATTCTACATTTAGCGTCACATCTCTCTAGTATAACATATAAAGTAGTATCTAGTATAAAATAATCCATGTAAATGTTTCATAAGTTCTTAGTAATGGCAAAATTATAAAACAAATTAAACAAGTGCTTGTCAGGCTGTCATTTTGAAGCACAAACAAGCATTTTGTCAGTTGTTGCTATACTTAATCTAATTGTTAATGTTTCATAGCTGTATTAACCAAATATTATACAATAATGTGGCACTATCAATGGCAAATATTTTTCTTGCTTTCAGTTTTTGCTGCAGGATAAAACGTTTTTGGATGTGCACTGTGTAACAGCCCTTGGCCTAGGTAAGTTGTAGGTGCAACTCTGAACACTACCTCCCTCCACTACCTTTTATCCAGTGCAACGATGTCAGTCACTTTTTTCCACAGTAAAATAGATTAAAATAGAAAAAAATACTTTTGCACTGTGCATTTGCATAATTTTTGTACTTTTAGATAGCTTCATATATTTTTGTATTTGTTTGTTATTTTATTATTCCCATTGTAGCTTTATTTCTTAGTGCTATTCTATGTCTGACTGCTGAAAAAAAATAGAATATTTTTTAATAATATTTGTTCAATATTTTATGGTTGTAGATTATGTGAAAATGAACTGTTTCATTTTAAAGTTTTTGCAGGTATTCCAATGATCTCAACTCTAGTCTTGCCACAGAACACGTACTTCTACCCAAGGTGGTTTGAAATGGCTCTATTAGCTCACGATATACATGTACGTATGCATTCAGCAAAACCCCATATACAAGCAGCTTTTCAGAGGGATACACTTGGGACATTGCAACGAAAAGAAAACAATATACCTTTTGCACTTTAAATTGTACTTGAGTATTTTGATACATTTTGCACCAAATCAAATGATTCCACAGAAATCAAGGTCATTTCCCATTTTTCAATACATTTGTTTTAGTACTTTGTACATATTGGTATGGCTGTATTTAACCTAGCCACTTTAGCATTAGCTCCTTTGGTCGCTTAACCCTACTCGCTTAACCCTACCGGTACACCGACCAGTATGTGCAGTGTGTAATAATTGGAAAGATTGAGCAGAAAATGTGGTGTGTTAAATGGGTTACGCTTACTCTGATTATGAGTTTAACCTGATAATCAGAGTAAGGTGTTAACGTGACACTTTCGGGTTAAAATCATGTACTCTGTATGTAATGCAAAAAAAAACAACAGGTTACTTTTGAGCAAAACTAAAAATGTGTCACATGAGAAGTTACTGTAAATGAAGGTATAATGTTCTGACAGACAACTGTAATAATAAGATACGTTCCATTTACTCTGGCTACTATTCATTAAACCTGGCGTGTTTTTTATTATTGCTGTCTGTTTACTGCCCTGCGTGGTCAAAGGCTCGGTGTGTATGCATGTAAACATTATGGGCTGTCTTTCTCACACACGCCTGTATGGGAAAACAGCAGTCGTGTAGGAGGGAATGCAGTTGCTGTGGTGTCTGGTGGAGGCACAGTCTGACACGACCCTCTAAACAGCAGATGCGCAAACACACACACACACACAAATACACTCGCTCACACAAACACACATTCACTAAATGTGACCCTGCCCTGAGAATGGCACCCACCTACGCTCCAATCTGTATGACAGTGGAAAGCGAAAAGAAGAGATGCCGATTCTGCCTTCCAAGATATTTCTTCCCCCCCGATTGCTCGTCGTCTGTACTATTATTCTGCTCTGTCCTTAACCAATTGTCGTCCACTTCTCCTGACAAGAATACAATTCTGGGGAAAACACAGAATACATCTCCTTTTTGATTTTTTCTCGCATTAAAATTGCCAAATGTAACGCTATTCAATACTGTATATTACCTTTAATCCAAAAATATCAGTATTGATATTGGGCTTCAAAAACCCATATCATTCAACCCCTAATCTTTACAGCCTCGATGAAACCTGAATAAAACAAAAAAGGGAAAAACAACCACAAAAAAAAAACCTAACGGCTGTTGAACTACATTTGTTTCTCCGACAGCACCTACGGTCCACTCTGCCAGCTAGGAAAACAAGTAAGGAGAAACCAGACCGAGGGGGAGCTGCTGTATTATCCTCCTCACAGAGGGGGGGGGGTGGGTGGGGGGGAGGGTTGGGGGTGCTCTGCCATGTTATTGAAATCTCAGAGTCCCGAAGCACTCCGCTGTACACTTCTCATTAACCGGCGCCAACGTTTGCCGGGGCGTCTCTTTCCTCTTTAATAATAAAACAACATACCCCTCTTTTTCTGCCGACTTAGAGGATTTCCTAATTTAATCAACACGGGCAGGAACAATAACAACAAAAGTATCAACAATGGCAACATGGCCTCCGGTGTCTTGTCGTACTTTCGCGGAGTGGAGAACACGCCCCGGATGAGGGAAATGTCGTGCACGTGTGTGTGTGTGTGAGTGCGTGTGCATGTGGAGTGGGGGATGGCGGGGAGGGATGGGGAGCTGGAGAGGGGTTGACAGGGGTTCAGTCTCTCTTTGCGCTAATAATGGCTGTCAATCCATCAACTGCTGACTGATTAACGGGGCTGAAGTGGACTTTCTCTGTGTGTGTGTGTGTGTGTGTGTGTGTGTACACAGAAGAGTAATTAGCACTATGGCAGCACTCTGCTGCTGCCGTCATGATGAGTGAGAGGCCATCAATGGCGACCAGACCGACCACTAAAGACGTCCCCCGATTTGGGCCACAGTGACCATCGCTTGACCCCTGCAGCACAACCCTACCATAGTGTACATAGTCAAACTGACCTGACTCTCACCTCCCAAAATAATACACCCTTTCCCTTACCTCCTACAATACCCCTACACACACACACACACACACACACACACACACTAGTGTCTACAGGGTCTATTGACCTCGTGATCACCCCCTCATAGTCTAACTGGCCTCTCTTTCACCCCTGACCCCTGGATCACCCCCAGACAGCACCCTGAGAGAGAGAGAGGGGGAGGGAGATGGGTGGGGTTTAAGGGGAAGTGCTGTGGTCATCCTGCTCTCACTGAGCTCTGACAAATTGATGACTAGAAAAAGCTTACTAAAATACTGCAGAGCGTGAGCAGTTTAGCAAAAGGAAGTGTGAGGAAATTTAAAAAAATAGATATATTTAATAAATTGTGCAGAGGTCCAATTCCCTTTCTTCCCTTCATCCACAGGTTTGAATGGAGAGGGTCTTTTAGAATTGGTTCATTGCATGTATCGGGTAACACTTTACTTTAAGTGCATTGTAATGCATTACAAACAGATTACAAGCCCATCAGAAACACCAGAAAATACCATTTAATGTAATTTCACGTCATTAACCAGACGATAAGGGTTAAGGTATTTCCATCTTTATTTTTTTTTAGCAATTTGTGTTCTTCATGTTGTAGTTATGATTATCCTGCTTATAATGCCTTATAATGCCACATGAGCGCCACTTCAAGTGAGGTATTACCATGTTTCCTATTTAGAATAAGCTTTGCCTCGGCATTTCAGTGTTATTTCCCCGGTTCAGATGATGTTGATTCCAATGGGATTTGGATTAGCGGCGTCCTGCTCGTACCAACACCGGGATAGCATTGACACACAGGGCCAGCCGCTGCAGTAAAGGAAGAAAGTGCATAATTCAACATTGCATGAAAAGAAATTGTAATGTTGTCTGGCACGTCACGTAGAACATGCAACATGCAGGAATGCATGGAAATATTGCGGCGACGGTGGAGTCGCGTGCACCAATATGCAATAGCTCCATCATATTTGAAATGCAAACTGGCTCTTTTGGTGAGAGACTAGTGGGAGTTGGAGGTGCACTGCAATGGCTTCTGGGAGTAGAAAACAAACAGCGCTGTCAAAACAAATGCTTTAATGCCTGCGGAGGCTGTCCTGCACTCTGCAGTTAGCGAGACTGGTCCATACCAGCCGGCTTAATGGGCTAATACGGATGAGAGAATTTTTTTTTTTCCTGCTGCTTTTGTAAGCTGAACTTTACATCAAAGACCCGTGATTAATTACTGATAAGGGGTTAATAAAACATTAATGCTTTTTGTAATTAACTACGACTCAGATACAGTACCCCTCCCCGCCGCCGCCGCCACCACCACCGCTTCTCTCCTCACTCACCCCGAGCTATGTCTTGTCTTCATCTTTTTATGTCACATTCTGCTGCGTTGTGCCATCTTGCATTTTTTTTTTTCTCTTCCCCTTCTTAGGTTGAAGCGAAATCATTAAAAAAAAAAAAAAAGAGAGTATAGGATGGGCCAGAAGGGAACAAACACAGCCCCAGATTTGTTTATCCCGCTCCAGAGGAGGACAGGGTGGTGGGTTTTTTAATTAAGGGCTTTTGAATATTAATCCGGGCGGGTGATGGAGGCTCCAACAAGGTCAAGACAAAAAACAAGAGCTTCATCACGCTGACTTTTACACGAACTGAGCCCCGAGAAAACAAAACACTCTCATTAATTGTGTCTCGCACGGGCCGGCAGGGAGGGGGTTCAGACGAAAAGTAACGTTGCATCATCGAAATGGGAATTCTCACTGTTTTCCTTCCACCTGAGTGAAAGCTCGCCCCATTCAAAGGAAAACACTTTGGAGATGTACAGTGTGTGTGTGTGTGTGTGTGTGTGTGTGTGTGTGTGTGTGTGTGCTCATGCTGGCCGGCTTGTTCGCATCAGTTTGAGCGGATTTCGGTGAGTGACTGGCATCCCGTTTGGAATACGCACTGCAAAAAAATATCTATCCTGACAAGATATTAAGTTCAGTATTCAGTCTTGTAGTACACAACGCACAATCAACTTGTTTCAAGAATTTTCTTGAATCAAGTGACGTGATCGAGGAGGTCTGCTTCGTTTCAAGACACTGCCACTTGTCTCGGGAATGTTCTCGCAAACTGTGGCCACGACTTTTCCATGACTTTCCACTCCAGAGCATTTCCATGAACCAAAGGCTGGTTGCTACTATAGTTCCACTCATTGCAATGAAAGTGTGTAAAATACATTCTGGTATATTTCCTGTAAAATTGTCCACTTGTAAAATTCCCTGATATGGCATGACTTCCCCAAAAGAATGGATCAAATTTCCATTGGGAAAACCTGCAGGTTGATTTTAAGACTGAATGTTAAGATGGACATTTTTTTTTTTACAGTGTGGTTCCCGCTACAAAAACCCGAGGAGGACCAAAAATGTCCCTAGATGGGACTGGGCTGAAACAGTTCCACACCATTACACTAACCGCTACACTCTGGGAACACAAACACACACTGACACACACACACACACACACACACTTGCAGGCACATATAAACCACTAAAACATAAATGCACATATACACACATGTACATGTATGCACCTATGCATACATACATGCACACACACACACACACACAGATACAGGCCACACACGTTAGTTCCCTCCATCTCCTACACACACACACACACACACACACACCTATACACAGTGAATAAGACAGCGGGAATGTGTGGTTAATATTTAACAAACAGGAACAGAAATAGATGGGCTTGTGTGTTCAGAGCTGCATAGGTTTCAGCAGAGTGGCCTCCGTGGCACATGAAACATTTAACACACTCCAAACAGTAAATCATAGGAAATAGAAAAGTAAAGTTTAAACCAAGATAGACTTGTAAAAGAGCTTCCACCGGACCGGGCGAGACGTGGATGTGACCCTCTACGAGGCTATTGATAGCGCGCCGTGAAGTGATGCAAGACTGGCTGTTGGTATAGTTTGACGGTGAATAATCGATAGTTTTTCTTTTAAGCAGGAGCTACTGGATCTTATAGTTTAAGACGATGGCCCCCGGTAGTCACGAGGTTTACGTCGGGGGGCCGCGTCGCCTCGCAACGGGGGGAAAAAAAACCCATCTGCCGGTTTCGGTCGGCGAGGGCGCGTGTTGTTTTTGCTTTCGTGCGCCTGCACATGTGCTACCTGCGCGTATGATAAATCTGTTCCCTCTCATAATCTATGTGATTCAAAATGTGATATATGTGAGCGTGAACTTTGAATTATGACCCAAACAGCGGATCGTAAATCTCCTCTCCCAAACTCTCCCTGAGTATACACTCTTCCACTCTTTGGTTTGGTCCGCTCATAAATCTCTCCAAACTGGAGCGGAGGTGCACACGCTCTTTTCTTTCTAACACACAGTCTCTCTCTCTCTCTCTCCCAGAAGTTGGAGACTTCAGGGTGGAGAAAACAACGGCGGAGAAGCCAGCTGACTTTTGTCAGTACACCGCCAGAGACAGGCAGGAGGGGCCGCCTTTTTGGAGGAGCTGGTTCTGATAGTTTCGCTTGACTCTGTTTTGCTTACACTTAGGCCTTGCAAATGTAATGAACTGTTTTAAGGATGCCCTGCATCACCTTTTCTAAAAGAATATATGTATATATATATATATATATTACAAAAATGTGATTATTTTTATGTCGTCCTAGAATCTTTTTTTATTTTTTTTTAGTAAAAGTGAAGCGGGGCATCCGTTAAACAGTACATTTTGATGGTGCATGTACACGCACTGTAACTGAAAGCTCAGAAAAACATTTCCATTTTTTAAATTTAGCTGACACTTTTATCCAGCGTGATTTACAACAGTACAATAAGCTTTAATTCCCAGATGAGCTTTCAATATTCCTGTGACCGTAGGACGATCATGTAATAGTATGGAGAAAAGACAAAAAAAAAAGAAAGAGCTTGCACTTGAGCACACTAAGAAGTTGCTGAACAACAACACAGTCGCTTTAGCCAAAATATCCCACAGCCTCCAGAACGACCACTGGGCCCTGGACCGGGGCCCTGAGGGTCTCTTCCAGACCGGTGTGTTCTCCCCGTGTCTCATTAGTGTCGGATCACAGCATCAGCAGCCCGCAACCGGAGTGGTGAGAGGACAAAAGAGTCGTCCGCTATTGTTACCCTGCCTCTCCATAATTTGCAAGTTAGCATGAGGTGCGATATCGCAAAACAAACCCAAAAGGGAAAAAAAAAAAAAATACTGCCATCTCGGCATCCTTCTGTCACCTGTGAAAAGAGGCACCTGCAAGGCCGGGCACGAGCCGCGCGTGGCGGTGGTGGTGGCGCGATCAGATGGTGCGTTCTGGCTTTTAGTGCGTATGGTCCACGGGCGTCGATGGACTACCCGCACCCACCCACGCACTGAGACGGGGGGAAAAGATGCTGATACGACGACAAGCGGCGGCTGGTGCCATTCTTTCCAGGTGGGGCGGTGCCAATTATTGGTGAATGAGAATCACTCCTTAGCGTATGTCAGGATGGTATCACACGCCTATAAATACACTTGTATAGTATAGTAGAGTAGAGTACACACCTATAATATCTCTATGGACAAATAAACTGTTACTACCGGCACCGATACAAGAGGATACAGATATGGCTTCATCCTTTGTAACACATTTAAAAAAAGAGAACAACGTGTAAACTAGTTGCAGCTTATGTCCACTAAAAGTACAATAGTAAAATGTGCAGTTGACTACCAAAGGAATTTCATTGACATTTCATTTCAGTTCCTTTTAAAACATGGTCTGATTTGGTGAAGTGCAACTGAACTGAATTTCCCTGCTGGTGATCCCATCCCGCCTGTAATCACAACACTTCTACAATAACTGATCACCATTAGCAATACTATGTTTAGATTGTCATATAATGGATTTACTAAAGAGTCTGCTGAGCAATACTGCGCCACCACAAAACAACGTAACAAGCTAACGCTACACGTTTAGCCTGCAGCTCGGGCTCTGTAGCTGTTGGACTGCACGCTATGCTAGCTGCTGACTGCTGTTTCATGATGATGAAAATATAATGTGTGTCAAAGTCATATGTTCACATGTGAAAAAATTTTTACACGTGAAAATGAAGTCTGTGTCATAAAATCATATGTGAATTTGACATTTTTTTATCTTTATTCACATGTGAAAAACTAAAACACATATGTCCAAAAACCACATGTGGGAATACTCACATGCTGTTTTCCACGTCATTTCCACATGTGACTTTTTTGTAAGGGATGGCCCACACCAACCGAAGTTTGTAAACCGCTATTTCTATTTCTAAAGCTGTTTCAATATGAAGTTTTACCGTGTCGTAATTTGATGTCATATTACGTAAGATGTCCTTTACCCATGCTGCTGGGGGTGGTAAGGTGCAGCATTACAGTGAGTGAGTCCAAATTTGATCTTGTAGTTTTCTTCATTGTAATAGGAAGCAAAGATCAAGAACACATTTCCAGAAATCCATTTGGAAGCCATATTTAAAAAAATAAAAATAAAAAATAAAATCATATCAGGGGATCATTCAGGACCAATGTTCGTGATTATTTAGCACATTGACTAAATAATATCTGATCAGTCATCGCTCCAGTTTGTCTCCACAAATTTAGAAGCAGGTTTGGAAGTTTTGCTAGCAAAATGATATCAGAGACAGATACTAGGGTTTAGCCAATCGACGCCCCTGATACGGTCCATTACGATCGTTGTTTCCACCGCTGATGCCGCCGCCGCCGTTTTGCCGCCGGTAACGGTGCTACACGGAGTAATTAGCATCGGTGCGTCGCAGCGGCTTTACGGAACGGCGGCGGTGGCGGCGTCGCCTCCATTACGGCTGACATTCATCGCTCATCGGTCCACTCGCAGATGATGATGATCAACATACGGAGCATCATCGCCGCTAATGAGATGCGCTTTGCTGATGAAAGCCATTCGTCGGAATTTCGAGCCGTAAAAAAGCATACGAGGGAGAGAGAGAGAGAGAGGGGGGAGAAAACACACAGCCAGGAAGGCGCGCTCGGACAGCGCTCATCTTTCAATCTAATGGCGTTAACGAAGATTCATTAACCACCAGCCATCTTTGTCCTGCAGGATTCTTGGAAGTGTGTTTGTCTGCTCTCTCTCTCTCTCTCTCTCTCTCTGGTGGCATTAGTGTGTGTTTGTGAATGTATTTGCGTGTGAGAATCGGTGCAAAATTAATGTGTTACAAAAAGGAAGGTTCACTTCAGACCATTATCCACAGTGAAGCAAATTCACAAATGACTACGTCCCGGGAGTGTGTGTGTGTGTGTGTGGGGTGTGTGTGTGGGGTGTGTGTGTGTGTGCAGACGGGGTGCTCATCATCTCCTGGAAGGATTGATATGAACATTCTGTCACTCACGGGCAGCACAGATGGCTAATTTCCGGAAAAGAGCAGATTTGAGCCAGGTTTTAAAGAGAAAAAAAAATAGAAATGGCACGTTTTCAAAGCGTGTGTGTGTGTGTGTATGTGTGTGTGTGTGTGTGTGTGTGTGTGTGAGAGAGAGAGAGCATGTGTGTGTGTGTGTGAGTGCCTTTAATGTAGCGGGGGTTCAGTCAGGCTTGACCACTGACAGATAAAAGCTTTGTGTTGTTGAGCTGCCAGCCCAACATGGCTGCCTGTCAGAGTGTGAGTGAGCAGTGTGTGTGTGTGTGTGTGTCTGTGTGTGTGTGTGTGTGTGTGTGTGTTCAGTGAAACCTCCGCTGTGATCTAGGCGCCCACAGCTGTGGAGCACTTCCAAAGTGCTAACATTTAGACAAACAAACCGTACTTCACATCCATCGGAGGAGGGAGGGAAAAAAAAAACAGATAACGTCACTTCGGTGGCCATTTAACACTCGCTCTTCTCCCCCTCCAAACACCGGCGATGGCTTTGTGGACGGGTGAGGGAGAGCCTGGTGACAGGACTACGCCGCCGTTTACTGTAAATAACCGATTGAATGACCGCTGGCGAGCTGCGGGCTACAGGCCGGGGGCTCGGAGAGAGTAGAGAAGAGAGAGAGAGAGTAGAGAGAGAGAGAGATGCAGGAAATACAAATGTGAGTCATCTGGTCGACTCCCCATTAGGCAAATCTAGCGGTTTGAGGTGGTTCGGAGCCACGCTCATGTGATGCCAGCTCGGGCCCTGAAATGCAATTTTGCATCAGAAGGAGTTCCTCTTCAGTCAAATGAGTGTTGGTGAGACGGGGCTGCCGTGACACCGAGCCTCGCCCAGACAGGTTAACCTATGATCAGGTAGTATCTGTGCGCAGAGACGACCTGGACCAACCAAGAAGGTTTCTGGAAGTCTGTTCTCTGGACAGATGAGTCCATAGCTGAACCTTGGTGACAACCCAAAAACTGCACACCACCAAAATAACCTCCCGGCAATCAAGCATTCAAGCAAATCTACCAACAAAAAAAAAGGATCAAGAAGGAGAAGTGTAGTATTTTGGATTGGCCAAGTCAAAGTCCTGACCTAAACCCAACTGAGATGCTGTCAGGACCTGAAGCGTCTGTTCATGTGAGACCTCAAAACTCACCGAGTTCTGTAAGGGAGAAAATCCCTCCAGGAAGATGAAGAGACTGATCACTGATAAAGGAGGAGCCACAAGATATTGATTGAAGGAGTTCACATATTTTTGCACACAGGGATATCAGAGTTTTTAATTCAATAAACAATGGAAGTATCTCATATTTATTAGTGCATGTTATTTATTTGGGATATCTTCATTAAGATTTGATGGTGGGAGAGGTTGTTCCTCTATAATACATCAAATAATAACCATCCCCAAGCTTGACTGAATGTGCATGTGTATATGGGTGTGTATATTTACACTGGTTAAAGTACATGCTTACCTGTAAGAAGTACATGTGTAAGGGTGCTTGTTTTAAATACTGTAGATGCTTGTGGATGTGTTTGCATGCAAGCTTGTGTGGGTGCATGTGTGTGTGTGTGTGTGTGTGTGTTTGAGTAGCCATGCAGTGCATAGATGCATATCTGTGTGTACATCTGTGCTAAGCGGATGAGGGACCCGGTGAGCAATGCCGACGCGTCTAGCTTCTTGTCCTTGCCCTTGTCAACATGGCGCCGTCCGTTATCCCTCACCTAGCAGACAAAGACACTTCTTACAGGGAGGGATCATCAGTCGCCTTTGCAACTCTGCAGATTCACTCCATAAATCCTAATTATACCCCCCCACCCACCCACCTCCCACCCTCACAACCACCCACCCGCACACACACATCCTCAGCCCCCACCCTACACCCTCCGCTCCACAAATAAATGGTCAGAAAGTGTAAAACATCTGCTGCGTGGATCATCTCGGAGGCTACGGAGGTAAATCAACCTCGTCTGTTTCTATTATAAAGGCAGGACGGTTGAGGGACTCCAGCATGTGAAGCACCATTTCTCGTTCCACCTCTTCACTTGACTTTTCTTTGTCGGGCCACTCCACCTTCCGAATTGTTTTCTCTTACGCCATCACGTACCGTAAGGGTTTGGTAACTCTTCACTTGGAGTGGTGCTCATGAGGCAATAAACAGGCGTCATAAGCGCATTATAACCACATTGTGAGTGCACGATTATTAGAATAGGAGCATGATGTAATAAACACAAAAAAAGAAGGGGGTTGAGTAAACTCCTGGGGCAACTGCAGAGTTAATGACATGATATTAAATTGAATGTAATTTTCTGATGTTTGTATTTTAAGAAAAAATCCTAATGGGGTTTATAATCTGCTGATAATGCATCACAAAACACTTATTCTAACAAATTTTCTCCAAATGCTAAATAAATAAATAAATAAATGTTAATGCATAATAATTCACCAAAAAAAAGAGACAAGATAATATTATATGGTGCTATAATACGATACGTATAATATACTATAATGTATCGTAAATATAATGCAATGTGAAGTAAACCTGTACATTTCAATTAAACAGTCTAATTGGGTGTGAGTTAGCCCATCCATCATAGGTAAGTTCAACTGGCTGTTGCAGTCCAGCTCATCCATTTCTCCATCATGTATCATCCACATGCTAGTAAAAGCGGTCTATATAGTATCAGAAATATCCCTCCGCCATTGGCCTGGGCTGGCCTCTCCCATAACAAGCAAATCAACTCAATCACCTGTTATTAGACGTTAGTAAAGTTATTGTGAACAAATGAGACCACCACCTAGTAGACTGGCAGCCTCTACCGGCCTCTAGGCTGCATTTTACACCGTGTGCCACCGGGTCGGATTTGGCGGGAAATCTGCTGGATCGTTTTACGACAAAACAGGAAGAGGGCGCTATTCTTCTGCTACCAAAGCGCTAAGGACTTTTCCTGAAAGTTCCCACCAAAACTGTTCCAGGGAGGGTCGTTATTATTTCATATACAATAAAAAATACCCCAAAATATCTATATATTATGGTGCTTAGTTTATGTTCATCCTTAGTTTATTGTTATATAGCCAAAGACACCAGGGAGGGGGAGGAGGGACTGGAAGCAATGGGGTTTATAGGAAATGTAGTCTTAATTTTAAGAACCACTAGCACTAACAATACCGTGGTATCTCACTGGTGTGAGATGGAGGCTACCGATCATCTCCACCATGGTCTCATTTGTTTACATTTAAAATGCTACACGTAGCACCTTTAAATTCTACTGTAATTCATTTTTCAAGTGTTGTTTACTTGTTAAAAAAAAACAGATGGCCCTAACATATTTGATGTTGGGGGGAGGGCGAGGCTGAGGTGGCAGCAAGTTCATGCTAGTTTTAGTTCTGTGTGTGTTTCTTGTGCAAGCGTCTGGTATTATATTTGCCCTCGTCCTTTTCGCCCTGTCTCTCCTCCCCTCCTCCCCCTTCTCTCTCTCTCTGTCTCTCTCTCCCCCGCCTCCAGCCAGCTTCCATGCAGACAGGAGGTCAGGCCACGCCACTCCGCTCTGCCTGCTGTGAGCGCCGGGTCACCGAGCCAGATAACACCACCAACTGTTCAATATTTGAAGAAATCAAGCATTCTGTTTGTTTGAAATTTTGTTTTTTCCACCCCAGGTTTTTTTTTTTTGTTTGTTTTTTTTTGCCATTCAAGACTTACAGTTACTCTGGGTTGTTTGAAGTCAGTAATTTTACATTTACTTTCCTTTGCAGAGTACAAATTTTTGTAGGCTCTCTTTTCTAGTATTGCGTCAGAGACTGCGTGATCGTGTCGAGTCATGCCTTACTTTGAAGTTTTTTCTGCTTCAGACTCTCTGTCCTCTTGTCCTTCTCTAACACTGCATGATTGCAAGATTATATGTAACAATGTCCTCTTTTGTAAGAAAAGTATCTCAATACCTTTTACTCCATTGTACTTTGAATGAGCTACTGTTCAAACCTTCATTGCATTCCAAGAAGGAAATACTACGCTGTTACACAGATCATCAAGGTAATACGCTCCACCGCAGATAGGGGCTCCAAACTAAAATGGCCGTTTAAGATTCTGGCTAATGCGAACGTCAACGTTTCCTCTTTGGTCGCCCAGAGTGAGTGAAAGCAGCCGATGGTGAAATGGAGTGCTGCCGTTGTGTGTGTGTGTTGTATAAAAATGTGCTGTTTAAAATGTGAGAGCTCTCGTGTGCAGCCGAGCCACGCAGCTTCCTCCACAATAAAAAGGTGATTTATTTAGTGTTTGGAGGGCTGTCAGGCCGAGCGCGAGGTTTCACAGGGTCTAATTTGTTCTTAAATTGCTTGGCTAGATACACACTGCACAGCCGTGAGTGGGGGACACCCACATGGGTTGTTCAATAAATGGACGGCGGACATGTCATTCCACCCTTACCCATAGAGGATGCACACACATGCACGCGCTAACACATTTCCCATATGCGGCATACCGTCGTGCAGCAAAGGGCCTCTCATTTTCTACCGTTCCTGATTGAATATTTCTCCTCTTTTGCCACATTGTCCCGTCCTCTAACTGTCAAAACAAGTCACCTGGGTGACCCTTTTATCAGCTACTAACCTTGAACCTTATATAAATACAGCTTAGATGAATCAGCTTGCTGGCAGAGGTCACTGCTCCGGATACGCCGAAACTGTAGCAATTGTAGTTTTAGTTCTACAAACATTTCTCAGAGGTGGAGCAGCTCTGGAGGAGGAAATAATCTCATTGGTTGAGTTAAACCAAAGTGGGCGGAGTCAAAAAACTGTTAGGGCAAGAGGTACGAGCGGAGCTAGCTAATATTATGAAGCCTAGAGCTCTTGCAGCTATACTAAGTTATCTAGGTTAGCTAGTTAGCCTAGCTGGCCTTCCAAGTTCAAACTAGACATACTAGCCTATAGCTATCCAGGTAAGCTAGTTAGCTAGCCTGCTGCTGACCTTCCAACATCATGAATGTTATTTTATTCATATTTTAACCCGAATTTCTTCTTTGCCATTCAAGGTAGCTAAGCACCCCAAAAACACTGGTTCCTTGGCTCCGCCCCTTGGGGGGTTCAACTCAACCAATGAGATGATTTCTGCATCCAGAGCAGCACTCCCATCTGCTAAATTTTAAATTTGCCTCAGTAGTAAACATTAATAATTACTGCCTAACCACCCGGCCCGAGTGGCTAGGTGACTCCCAGCGTGTCATTTGAGGTGAACAACCAGTGGTGCTGTTATGAATGTGTCACCGGGATTTACTCCTCACACGCAAACAGTCAAACGATCTCACATCTTCTACTCCACCATGCCAAGCTCTCTCTCTCTCTCTTCCTCTGTCTCTCTGACTCTCCCTCTCTCCATAATGTCCTCTCCAGACACCAGTACACTTGAGGGGTTTAAGGTAATTGCACTCAGGCCTCCGTCGTGAGGCTGCTCTCTCTCTCACACACACGGAATCATTATCCAGGCTAACAATTACAGCCCGGCTCCGGTAATTGATCAGAAAACTGTCTCGGAGAGGTTAAAAGGTATTAAATATCACCACTTTCTTAATTTACTGCGCCTGTCAAATAAAAAAGAAGGAGAAAGGAGGAGGAGTGAAAGCGAGCGTCTTCAGCCTTTCCCTCTCGCTCGGCTTAAATAATGACCCCCAATTAGAGCTCTTCTCTGTTACTATGCGCTGCTCTAATGCAGGTCTGTTGGCCCTATGGCTAATTTTGTGTACACAGGGTCATGAAGATTTTAATTTACTGCCTCGGTACTGTAGATGTGTGTGTGTGCGTGCGTGCATTTGTCTGTGTGTTTTCTCTTATTTTTCCTCTTTCACCAAATCACCAATTCTAATGAGTTGCCACTGGCAATTATTGCCCACTTTAACACTGACCCTACAAGAGGAGGGGGGTCAGAGGGTGCTACTTTGTGCTTTTGTATGCATTGGAACGGGGAGGGTGGGGGGGTTCTCGAAATGTGCAAAAATAAACACAAGATGTTCATTGCGCTCCATTATGTGCACGCATTTCCCTTTGTGTGCTATTATAACATTCTTTGTACCATAATTCCCCCAAAAAATGGATGTCAAGATCATCAAAATCATAGTAGATGTAGCATTCACATAGTGACACAACTTCATTTTGTACACACACACACACACACACGTTTTTTCTGACTAAACCCAAGCCATCGCCCTAAAATAGCCCCTTGCAGAAGTGAGGACTGGCCAAAATGTCCTCACACACACACACACACACACACACACATTTAGTCTTAACACTTGTGTGTCTACTAATTCCTTTCCACACCACCGTTCCACAATCAACTCTAACCCATTCATTACTCTCTTTCTCTCTCTCTCTCTCCCCCTCTCTCAGTAAGACTGGCTGACAATGATGGGAAGACAGGACGGAGGGGGGAGTTGATGGGAGGATAGAGAGGGAGGGATGGAGGGTAACAGCAGGGGACAGGGGGCTAGCAGGGTGAGCGACGCTCAGTGCCTCTCAAATCAGGTCCATTTTTTTCATTAGCTCATATCCTTGCCAGGCTTTACAGCTGGCTGATCAGCAATCAGCGGCCGTTTGTTTCAATCAAGCAGCACCTCTACTGTTACAGACAGGGCCAGATTACAGAGAGAGAGAGAGAGAGAGAGAACAAGGGAGGGATGAAGAGAGGAAAGGGAAGAGAAAGGAGGCGGTATAGGGGGGGGAGGGAGGACGTCTGTACCTCGCCATCACCGAGATGGAAGGGGTGAAGCGGGGGGACATACAAATACAAAATCTACCAAATGGAGAGCAAAGGCGGTTGAAAGCGTGAGGGCTTGAACAATAGAGTGAACCGCACTGGAAATGAGAAAATGCTCCCTGTCACAGCAGAGACAATGCAGGAAGGCTAATTTTGTTTGAGTGTGGCCGCTTGCACGCTGGAAAAAGGGATGGGAGGGGAAAAAAAAGGGAAAATTGAGAGATCGGTCCTCTGCAAAGAGTGTCTACAAGTCGTCTAGCGTAGGGCGGAGTGTTACAATCAGACTGCTCTTAGGCCGAGTTACAAAATCTGCCAACGACGACGCGTATTTCCAACGCGAATCCATTTGTTTCAAGGCTTTTCTCCACTCAAGTGTCATTTTCCTCGATTCCAAGCGGAGGGATCGGCCTTGTTTCTTCATGCTGACCCCCCCGAAACAGGTGAAACCGAATTTCTCACTCGCTCCCGAGAAAAATAAATGACCGAGACGCGAGACTTATTGAGATGGACATTTTAGTTTTTTTTGCGATGAAGAGAAGAAGGAGGAGGAGAGAGGAAATAAAGAGAAACGAGAACCAAGTCTCCCTCATCCCTCTTCCAGTCACCCGGCCTGCCTCTCAGCCCTCTCAGCCCTCTCTGCGTTGAAAGGAGGGAGAGAAGGAGCGGAAAAAGATGAGGGATGATTTAAGGGGGGGGAGGAAATCCAGCGCCGTGCCCGGGGAGGCCTTGTGCCTACTGAGCGTGCCCAATGAAGTGGCGGCGACCGAGGCGTGTTGGATCTATAAGCAAAGTATTTATCCTGCCAGAGACCCTGAGAGATTAGCCTCCGCAATGGTGATTTATAGCAGCGCATGGCCATCCTTTACCTCCCCCTCTCTCTCTCTCTCTCTCTCTCTCTCCCTTCATTCCCTGTGGGTTGTGTCTGTCAGTGGGCCCTGATGCCCAGTTAGGCCCTCCAGCTATGATATTTGATCACGGTAACTACTGACTCTTGTCACCTCCATTTCTTCCCCCGTTCAGATACATTATATATAAGGCTGCCGAGACGTGGATGTATGTGCGGCAGAGGGGCGGGTCGTATGGAGACGGATGAAAACAGCCCCCGACGGATGGAGCGGCGCCTCCGTTTTTAGACACTCGGTAAACAGGACCGGTCTGGAAAATATCGCCGATCCATAATTCATCGTCGTCTCGTTCGCTCCGGGCATTGTAAATTTAAGCCTTTGTCAATTGAACAGCAAAATATTTTGTGTCGGGGAAACAGGAAGCGACTTTATCACAGAATAGCGAACCGATGTGAGTTTTTGAAGGCCGATACTGACACTGATGTTTGTGGATTGAAGCTGCTGACAGCCGATATTTTGCACCAATATATATAACAATATATTTGGCAATTTATATGACAAAAAAAACCCAACAAAAATTGTATTTATTTACACTTAACACTAAAACGCTGATCTGATGGAAAACATCACAGTGGAATCACTTCAGGCTCAGGGGCTTCCCATCGTCGACCAGCGTAGCACTGATGAATTATGAATCAAACAAACCCGCATCTTACCCATCCTGCCAGAGGAGGTGGAGGCACACTTGGCCGGCCGATATCAGATGTCTCAAAAGTAAGGCCGTTATCGGCCCGATATCTCAGCCGTACTCGTAACAAGGGGCCGCAGCGTTTTGAGATCCAGTTGATCCGTGTGCGAGCGAGAACAGCTTCCCCCTCAGTCTGATGTTACCGCCGGTGCATTACACTCCTATTGTAAGTGATCGCCAGTGGGATGTGACTGATCATATGAACCTCTATTTACCCCCATTGTAGCTGCCACCCCCCCCACCCCCACCCCCCACCCCCGCCCCAGCTGTAATTGGCCGGGCTCAGACAAATATGGTGTGACAGCTAAAAGCAGCAGACAAGTTGGGACATTATGCTTATTATGAGATGTCATTACATCTTAAAGGGAATCTGGGCTCCCAGAGAAGGAAGACGTCTCAACACAAGCTCAATCCATTAGATGAGCCCCCCCCCCCCCCCCACACCCTTCAACATCCCACCCTTCAACATCCCACCCTTGACACCAGCACCCTAAAGCCCTATAATTGTGCAGCCTGACCCAGTTAGCCAGACGCACCGGTGTCGCATCATCTCCGGGCCGCGCCTCAACAGGTAATGACGCAGAGTGCCGCTAATGGAAGGCGAGGACGTCGCTGACAGCTTCCTGCTTTGACATCATTGCTTTACTACCTACCCAATTTAAGGTTCCCTCGTAAATTAACGGTATGTAATAATAGTAGCGTTTTATTTATAGCGCACTTATCAAAGCGGGCGTTGCAGGAGTGCTTCGCGAGATAAATAGAAATGCGAGCGATAAATTCAAACGCGAACAAAAAAAGGTGGACAAATGAAGAAAGAGGAGGACAAAAAGAATAGCGGGGATCTGGTTGGAGCACTTACCCTGGGATAGGTAAGATAAGTGAACAATAATGCAGTTACAGCCTATCTATTAGGATTGTCATGACAATTTCACGGAGTAGTCTGATGATGTTTATTGTTTTCCAACTCTTTACCATGACACCAGCTTGCGTAGGCTTGTAAGGGCTTCGTAGCTCCACTCAAAATGAATCAACTCATGAAGGGATTTGAGAAATGAAGAGGTTGGCCCTCAGCCATACTTTATCATTCAGGTTCTGACACAGAGATCTAAGGAGAACGGATCCAAGTTCATAACAATTTGAATTTCCATTTGTTAGGGTGGTCAGAAGAGCACATGTAAAAGTGAGTGAGTATAGGTTGATTCACTGTTGTACAGTGGGATTGGATGGAGCAGACCGGTAGCTACCGGGTGGGTGGGTGTCTGGACACCAACCAGGAAGTAAGGGGGACGTGGTAATAAAACAGTGTTGCTCTGGAAAATGTCTTCACGTGAACAGGTGCAAAACGAGAACCAATCAGCTTTCAGTGTGGACGTTAACTTTATTTTGCACTCTATTTCCTACATTTTCACTTTTTTTGGTGTAGAATAAGTCTGCAAGATATCCTGCTAACTTGGCTGAGTTATTAATTGTAGAGTTATGGAGTACAGGTATACAGGAAGTCCAGTTTTCCAGCAATATCTATAGTTTAATGTTATATTGGAATTATTATATTGCGTGTAGCGGGTGTTTATGTGTGCAGCTGCATAATGGCTTTATAGGGTTGAGGGTTGGTGGTCTCCTCGTTGAGGTCAATGAAAACGACCTGTCACAGAGGGTAACAAGAGGCAGGCCTCAATGCACACGCACACACACACACACACGACATATAAAGACACAGGAATAAAACACACCCTCAGAAAACAGCTAATAATGTTCAACCAAGCATGACTTCAAGATGTTTGCATGTCAAGGTAAAGAAAGGGATTAAACCAGAGCTGTGACTCAAGTCAGAATAACATTTTATTACGTTTCCATTTGTTTTACAATCAAACCGTCGGATCGTCATGTGGTTTTGATAGCGCTCTGCCGTGTCGCAATCGATGGGAAAGAGACACATACCTGACTTTTCCCTCCCACGCCACGCAGCAGCACAGACACATAAATAGGGAGGAGCAGGGTAATAAACAACAGAGAAAGAACTGAAGATACATGGGTGCATTCACACACACACACACACACACACACACAGCATGAAGCATGGAGCATTCATCTCTCACTAATCTAACCACAGGAATCCCTCACTGTCGTGGCCCCTAATAGCAGGAGCTGTCAATATGGACAAGGTTAGTGAACCCAGGGCCATAACAAGCCAGCCACCCCCACTTCCCTCCCACACACACACACACACACACACACACACACACACTGCCTCAGCCTCACTCACACAGTCAGACAGACATTGGCACTGTAATTCATTTCGGCGGCTTTGATTAAAATGTTTATTGATTCATAAATGAATGTTTGCACTCAAACAAATCTTACACTTTGCGTAAATACTCAACAAACAAAACAGTTTCAATGGTATTAATTGAACACGTACCAACGCGAATATGATTGATCTGGTGCTAACTGAATTTTACCCATCATGCAACATGGCAAAGAATTATCCGTTCATCTTCCGTGACAAGACATTAGATGGACTTTATCACCAAGCCTCTATCTGGAGGGGGGGAGGGGTTGAAAAAGTCAAACAGGAAGTGCAAGTCTGTCAATGGATTTATCAGCCCCTTAATTGAGATTAAATTTGTGTCAAATAAAAAATAAAAAAAAGTCAGAAGAAGAAGAAGAAGAATCATCAAGCCGATAATAGGATTATTGTTTGTTGTTGTGTTTGTTCTGGATGGCGGATTAAAAAGTAAACCGGGGTTAAGCATGGGGGGGGGGGGGGGGATGGGTGGATTAGCGCGGGAGGCTTGCGCGGTTATCGCCCTCGTCGTTTCCCTGAAAATTAGCGAACGCCACAGACGGGGGGAGGCTCATTTGCATGGGGAGATAGCGCGCGGCATTGTTGCGCGAGTGTTGCCGCTAATTAGAGGTTGTGCGAACGCTGTTATGATGAATTAAACCCTTCATCATTAACACTGAAGAGAGCTCGCAAATGATTGGTCAGAGGGGGAATAGCTGAAACGGGGGGCTCGAGAGAAGTATTTACCGAGTGTCAAGTTGACTGACATGTAAAAAAAAAAAAAAAAAAACGCAGAGGGAAGGAGGCGGGGAAGGGGGCGGGGCTTTCCCCTTTTTTTTGAACGCTATCAAAGTCAGTAAAAGACCCCAGATTGAAATATTATGGGGTTTAATAAGACTTGGGGTGGGTCGACCTGCTTCTACGTGACTGGTAGGGCTGGTGTGTGTGTGTGTGTGTGTGTGTGTGTGTGTGTGTGTTTGCTTTATCTAAAGTGGTTAATTAAATCGCAGAGTGGAATTGTCATTTGGTTTTAATTATGTGGCATAAATGAGGAGAGCAGCTCTCTCTCTGACTCTCTCTCTCTCTCTCTCTGTCTCTATGAACTGGTCCTTCAAAAACATCAGTGGATAAACCTAATGTACGGTACAGTTAGAAGTTACGCAATCTGTCGGGGCTGGGGGGGGTGGGGGGTAAAAAAGGGAGACGGTGCTAATTAAAGCCAGCTCTCTGTCAGTTCTGGTGGATAAACACTTCAAGACGCTCGGCGGATAGACGCGAGATGCCTTTGTGTCAGGCAAATCTCTCTTACGTGGAGACGTACTCCGCAAAGGGTGACAATCCCCAGGGAGGAAGCGTCTGATGAGGACCTTGTCTGGGGTTTTTTTTTCGTACGGCAAGAGCAGGCCTCATTAAGGACTAAAGTCATATAGATATGCCCTTCGCCTACTTTCTATCCACAGCTTATAACAAAACAAAAAAACTGGTAACACTTTACTTGAAGTGGATTGTGATGCATTACAAGCAGATTATAATCCCAATAGAGACATCGACATGGGATTATAGTCTACCCATCTTTTTAGGCTGCGACAATCTTCATGATGTTTATTCATCGTAATCAAATTGATGGAAGTTGAATTTGTCCTCCGTCACCAGCTGCAGGTCAATACTTTCACATCGTGTTTCATTATAAGCTCTCATAATGCGTTTATGAGGCCTTATAACCTCTTTTATACATTCGTTTCTGACCTGGTATTGTGATTGGACGAGAGGCGTTCCATGAGCGCTTGTAACTGCAATATATCAACTTATATATATATATATATACAACTTACTTATAACGCCGACAGGTGTCACTCCGCCTCGTTCCGTGGAATGAAGCAAGCGGGGATGTTTATTGCTTAGCAACAGGGAACTACTTTTTTTTGTTAACTAAACTGATTCAATCCAAACCCAAGGCTTGTGTCTTTGTTTAACGTTTGATACTGTTGTAAACGCGGTTATCGGCGCCGGTAGGCAGTATGGCACCCCCTCTGGTGTGCCGTTGCATAAATGAGAACTAGTTCACGTAAAGCGCTATCAACATTTTTTTCAAACGTGCCACAAATAATAGTTCACTCCACCATCAAGGGCAGATGGCGATATAACCTCTTCCGTTTTTCCCCGGCGTCCATTCCTGTCTTCATTTTGTCTGTCTGGGTTTGGCGGCGTTACCGCGTTGCCTCCTGGTCAGCGGTTGCAGCCGCGGGCCTCTGCGTACCTGTAGGGGAGCTGGAACGATGCCCTATGCCTGCGGGGGAAGCTGACCCCGCCGTCCTCCTCCGACTGCCCGCGACGTGGCGGCAATCCTTGCTTCGGGCTACAGCGTGTAAGGGGATAGACGGGTGTGGGGGGGGGGGGGGGGGTATGGTGTCATGGCTGCATGGGGCAAAGGCTTAATTTGCCTGTTTTGTCAGTAGATGTTTTTCTTAAAAAGGAAGCTGCTTGGGACTAACATTTTACACCGTGTTTAATCCCACTCTGTCGTGGCAAACAAGGGGCTAATGGGGAAGAATGGGGTTGAGGGGGTGAAGGGGGGAGGTTGAGAGGTTTTTTTTGCCTGAAGTGCGGGGAGCCACTTAGCTGGTGGTTTGCACTCATACTTGCATCCTCTACTGGGCCAGAGCATCCCTTCATAAGATGAAGAAACACCTTTAACTACAGATTTAGATTATTCTCTTTTACTCTTTTACGATATTTTCAATTGGTGTATCAGAACGGGAGAGAAAACAAAGTTAAAAGGGGGGTAGTGGTGTAGTGGAGGGTAAACCCACCTGAACTGAGTTTGTGATCATGTCAGTATTAGTACTAGTAGTGATGGAAGGATATGAGGATCGAGCTTTTTAAGGAAAAAGGCATGAATTAAGGCTTTCCTGGAAACAGAATTGATTGTTGTTTACCCACCTTTTTATTTACCACTACATCACTGTGTATCACGTCCTTGCATCCGTGAAAAGAAGAAAGAGAAAGATGAGGGAAAAAAGGTATTTGGTGAGGTTTGTTTTTTTTGGAAGCCGCACCACATCTCTCTTTGAGTGACAGCCAGCGGTATTTTCAAGGCTTTCCTTCCTCGCGAAGGCCCGGGCGACAAACTGCACATCACAAGCCGGCCAAGATGGCATCCGTCGCGCAAAGCCGCCGCCACTGATCTTCGCCGTCGTCAGGCCGCCAATCAGACTCATCACAAAGCTGCCTTCTGCTTGCTGACAGCGGCCGGGGCCAAGAAAGTTAACCCTCCTGCCGCCGGCCGGCCCGGCGCTGGACGCGCAAGCGCTTAAAAAAACGCCTCTCGCTCCCTGCTCCGTCTTGTGTTTCTGGTCAGATTTCAGCTCTAGAAAACATTATTGAACCACAAGCGAGCGATCACTCTCTGCAGGATCCACCTCAGCCTTCTCACTGTCACCGGGTTGCAGCAGTGTGTGTGTGTGTGTGTGTGTGTGTGTGTGTGTGTTTGTGATTCTTTCTTTTTTTTTTTTACAGCCAGACCGGCTTTATCATCTCGGTTTGCACACACGACGCTGTGATAAATGATTGCGCCAACGTGCAGAGTGAACATCTCTAACTTAATTGGGAATATTGAATAGCAGATAATTAGATATTTGATGTGACACGTGGAGTCTAATGGGCTTGATGCGGCGGTCTCATGTTGTTCCCATAGCGAGAGGGATTTTTGATGTGTTGTCAGGCCCCAGTGTAAAAATAACTGAAGTGACAGCAGTGACTTGGTTGTCAGTGTTGTCGAGGCTGGTGCGGATTTTCACAGCCGTAGGTCCTGTGTATGTGTGTGTGTGTGTGTGTATGCCTGTGTATATGTGTGTGTGTGTGTGCGTGCACGCCAATGTTGTGGGTGACAGTGCTGATCGCTGTGTGATGACAGCCTATCATTGTCGCTGTGCGAGAGTGAGAGTGGCAGGGGGGTCTTTTTGGCATGTGTTTTCTCCATGCCTTCATCTGTGTCTATGGCACTCCGAGCGTGGCTCAACAAAAGGAGAGGGAAGGGTGGGTTGGTGGGGTGGGTGGGTAAGGTGGGGTGGGTGGGAGGGTGTTGGGTGCTGGATGCCGAGTGCTGGGTGGGGTTAACCGTGGAGAGAGAAGAAAAAAAAATGTGTTGGGAGCACAGTCACATGGTGTCACTTCCATCCACAGATCCACGGTTCAGGAACAGGAAGCAGGAGTTTCGCCATGGCAACGAGCCTCTTTCAACTCTTCTTCTGCTGTGTGTTTGCGTACATTTCCAATGGCTGCAGCAGAAGAAGTGCGGGTTACTGCGCCGCGACAGCCGGCTACATTGAGAGTTATTTCCAGCCCTGAAGTTTTCCTCCTTAGTTTGGTACGGCGGTCGGACTCAGGCTTGGACCACCTTGAGAGGGAGGTTTCAGGTTTCAAACCTGCTGTCCATACTCTTGGTATGGTCCAAACCATACCAAGCAAACCAGAGGGGGTGGGACGTGATCCAGAAAGCTCAACTAAATGGGAAAATGCTCCAGAGTTGGAAATAGCTAATCTACAGGGTAGCCTCGAACGCTTCTAAACATAGTCCTTTACCTTGACGTCACACACACACGCACACACACACATATGATGGGTGAAGTGAGATTACCCTGTTGAAGTGACAGGAAAATGACCAGCTGTTACATGAAACCCTAGAAACCGTTGCTTCCTACCTTCCTATGTCTGTGGTGATGAGCTGGATTGGTTACCTGTGCTATTCTCTGTAGATCCGTCAAAGCTCTTACATTCATCCAAGGACTTTTTAAACTATTTATGCCTTATTTTTTTGTTTTTGCTGCTTTGTTAACACCCCCCCCCCCCTTTTTTTTTTTACTGTATTCATAAGTTCCAAAAAAAACAGTCATTTATCATCTTACCAGCTGAGAATACAAACTTTTCAGATGCGTCAGACACACGCCACTGCATGTTGTGAATAGCAAATGCTGAGTGAGAAACGTACGCTTCACAAGTGTGGAGGCAGTTAAACTTTCAACAGATGGATGGCTCCAACTGGCGCTGTAAAATTAATAGACTCTAAACAACAATGGCATGGTCACATCCAAGCTGCCACGCAACTCCAGTCTGCTTCACTTGCCTGTATTTGTCTTTGTTGGGTTTTTTCTTTTTTTTTGTTAAACGAAGACCACTACGTCAGCGGTTCTCAAAGTGGGGGGTTCTTGAGAGGGTTCCAGGGGGGTTCCCAAATGAAAACGGCTAAATCTAGGAACTAGAAATTATCCCAGTTAGTGGGTCCCTCAGACTAAATCTTGTCTTAGGGATGATTGTATATTTGGGGGTCTGTGCCATTGAAAATACTGTGCCACTGAAAATGCACTTGTGCAATATATACTGGGTCATAAGAGCTCTGAATCTTTGAATTAAGTTCATAACAATGATTTATGGTGAAGATACGATATGATATGGTGAATAATTATAAGTCACAATTTATTTATTTTACCATTCACATCCTAACATTTCAATATGTGACGCTAACTTTGCAATTCTAAGCTCTTAAATGTGGTTTTAGTGTAAATATCCTTGTCATGCTTACTATCAGCAGTCCTGTTTGTCATCTCCACTTTTTCTGTCCCTACTAACCTCTCTCTGCTCTGCTGTGCTTCTGTCCTCCCCGTCTCCAGTGGGATTTCTTGTTATGGCTGTTTTGTACCAAACATGAAATATGGATGTGAACTCTTAGAATCCACAGTGGCGTTGCTTTGGTGACCTAAAGAACAGATAGGTATGGCTAGCCGACAAAATAACGGAAACATCACATTTGATTGTGCAACAAAGTTATTTTTTATCTGAGATATGTGCAAAGTTGTCTACCAAAGTGAAAATTTTAAATTTTAAAAAATGATACACAAGTATTTAATTCTTGCTGCAGAACCCCTTTTCTTTGGCTGCCAATTAAATATAGAATTGGTTTTAAACTCTTATTGTGGTCTCAGGGTCTAGGATGAAAACTGAAAGTGATCAGGTGTTTGATCAGGATGTCAAATACTGTTTGCTCTATTAAATGTCAGCTGGAGAAAATCCTACTGTATTTTTATAATTCTTTTCTCATTTACTTGCTTGTGTACTTTGTGTCATCCCATCTTACTATTGTACAGCACTTTGTAACTTTTGTTTATGCTATATTAATAATTATTAGGATGTCTATTATTTGTATTAAATAACAGAAAAGGTTTGCATAAATATTCAACCCCTTTGCGCCATTTGGGCTAAACTACCAAGAGTCTGTCTTGGCTAACAACGCTGAAACTTAGAGGGATTTTAGGATGTAGGGTGGCCACAGTATTATATGGGATAACTTGTTTCTTATGGGTGGCTTTTGAGTCAAGTTGAGGATTCAAGTTTCAAAGAAAATGTAAATCATAGCATAGAACCTGCTAATTGCACAAAACCCAGCAGCACCACCCAGTCTACTGGACAGTAGATTGCCACTGTAGCTAGCTAGGCAGTGTTAGAGCTACTAACACTGCCTAGCTACTAACACTGCCGATGTTAACTGACGTCAAAGCTGTCTACTGTGTCCAGTGTTTGTGCTTGAAAAACGAAAAAAGAGGTTGGCAAGATGATGGGAGGGTCTATTAGCAATAATTCAACTTTAATCGCTCTACTTTACAATATACTATACTATACTATACTGTACTGCAGTCTTGCTACGTAGAGCCTAATAGTTCACTTCTTTACATCTTCATTCAGACAAGTGACTCCTATCATCCTGTCACTCATTTATTGTATGCTTTTAGTACACAAAATGTTTAAAAAATAAATATTTGTGTTATTTATTCGATTTATTAGAGCCAAAAATTGTATCTGTCGGACGACAAAAATGTGTGGAGGCTAAAAGACAATCTTTCCCCCACAGAATTAAAAGTGTGGGGGCAAGAGCCGCATGAGGCTGGAGGCTGATGTGCCAGGGCTCAGCACCTGATGACATTTGGAAACCAATTGGCCCAATTTAACCCCTGGGTTCGACCAATTCCTGAAAGCTGATACCGATACTGATAGCTGATATTTTGTGCCAAAATTTAATATCTTTAAATTTGACTATTTTCAGACCAAAAAAATATTCAGTGTTTCCCCCAGAATTTTATTCTCACCGGGGTGAAAAAAAAGCTGATTTAGAGCATCATGGGAAACACCGAAAACCATACTAATGAAATTCTTTTAGGTGTGTTAGAAAAATAAGAACATATTCACTAGCTCTGGTCGGGGAGGAACCTCCATCATATCAGAGTAGTAGGGGTTAGATCGATTTGTGTCCCGTCCTATGTCATTTCGTGTCTTGTCCTGTGTATTGAGCACCTTGTAACATTAGGTGGCTGCTGTCTTGTCTTACCACAGTTTTTTTGTATATATTTAATACTTTGGTAAAATGTAGCTCCCTGTTTGTTAGCTAGATAGTCTAAGCTAATTTCTCCAAAATGCATACGGTCTTACATACAGAACAATGCACCAATTGACAGCAGGACACAGTAGTAGGACACGCCTAGGTACAAGACCCTCGTTACACAGGACAGGACACAAAATGATCTAAGCCCTCTCGACACTGACAGTCCGATAGCCGATAGCCAATAGCCAATATCCGCTATTCGCTATCCGACAGGCCAATATCTAAACCTCGTAGAAACTTTCACCGTTTCATCCTCACCTCTATTCCCAGATGGCCTCTGGGCTCACGATAACCGACTGAGCTGAAATGAAGTGAATATTCCCCATCAACCACCAGCATCGGTGCTACGGTAATATCAGCGGACAGGTGACCTACAGGCCTTTTAGATCTGCGGCTCCTCATCCGCGGCTGCCCTGGACGAGGCCTGTCCACAATAAAGGGCCCTAAGGTCCACACACTGTGCCTCACGGTCACGTCTAATCTGGTTACCGCAGCAACGGCGGGGATTAGAAGCGTGATGAGGGAGGGGCTCCCCTAACGAGACGGCTCATATGCATAATTCATGTAAACGAGGCGGCGAGGGGGGGGGGGGCAGGAGTGGTTGATGGTTGATGAACACAGCTGTAATGGAGGGCAGACACATTCACACCAACAAAACCTCACCATCACCTCATATTTTACAATCTGTAGGTATTTATTGATTTACACACACACACACACACACACATTCACAAATACCACAGAACCATAACCTAGCTAATATCTGTCCTAGCTAATTCATAATGTTAGGTATTTGCTGATTTAAAAAAAAAATGAACACACACACACACACACATTGGACCCCAAACACACAGCAGCTTTATTTAGTCACTGAAGCAAAAATGACGTGGAGCCGAGAAGAAGTGGGTGTCAGCGGCGCTTTAGCACCGCGCCGCAGCCGGGGGGTCGGAGAACACTCAACGTTCAGTGAAACGATGGAAGGTCACTTCAAGATTTTTTTTTTAGTCATCTTCACTCATGAACTCTGAAGAAACGAGATGATGATGGCGCTGCGATTCAACATGCATATCGCCCAAGTGTGCATGTGTGTGTGTGTGTGTGTGTTCGGTCGGGTCCGGGGCATGCAGTAAAGTGTACTTGTGTGTGTGCTTGTTTGTGTATATGTTGCTTCTCAGTGGACATGACAAATGTGTCGCCCCTTCAGTGTATGCTACACCAAGATGCCGCCTCCCACCAACCCCACCCCCCAACACACACACACACACACACACATACCCTGCCACCTCCTCACCCTCGCCCCTCCTCCACCACCACCACCTGCATAATAACCCTTCCTCACCCCCCCCCCCCCCACCACGTCTTCCCCTGCCAGAGCGCCCATGTCCAAACCAAACACAACAGATCAACAACTCGGCATGCAGATCGTGTCACGGGATAAATTATGCGCGCCATGTCAGCTTCATACGTGGGCTCTCGGCTGGCTGTCCGTGACATGTGTCAGGGTGCCCCTGCATCTCTGCCGCGCAACGCTAATGACGTGATGCCGGGTTAGCCTCCCATACACCCCCACCGCCTGCCCTCAACCGCCCCCAACCCCCTTCCACCCCTTCACCCACCCCTCTCTTCTAACCACCCCCACCCACCCATCACCCCGACGTTAAGACAGCGTGTCACCTCCGGGGTGGGGGGGTTTGGGGGGGGTGGGGGTGGTGGTAGGCGGGGGTGTGTGTGTGTTAGCCTCAGTTTTTAAGAGATAAAGACGGACAACAGTGTCTGGTCCAGTGTGAGCATGTGGTGGCTGATGGCTGAGGGCCCTTACATGGTAGGGTTTGACCAATGCGGATTGTTGAAGGTCGACGCCGATGTTTGGTACCGATATTCAGTGTTTTCATTTGTGTTTTCATGCCCCAAAAAAATTATCAAATTTTCACTTTAGGATTTTATAACTTTTAACTCTCCATTGAAACCCAGCATCATATTATTATTGTGATATCATGGCTACAACCAATATGGGTTTTTGAAGGTTGATACTGATATTTTTTTTGATTGAAACTGAAGATATTTACTGATATTTTGTGCTCGAATTAAATATTTTCATTGAATATTGCCAAAAAGATTTTTTTATTCATATCCAAAAAATCCCCATCATGACAAGTATTCAGTGTTTGTCCCAGATTTTAATAATAATAATGCATACTTGTGTAGAATCTGATCAAAAGTAGAATGAATTGAGGTTAAGGGCTTCCCATAGACAACCAGTGTAGTATTGATCAACTCTAAATAATAGTGATATCTCACTGCATGGGCCCCACATATCAGTCTAAACCTGACATGACATGTAAGACCTTTTTAAAACAATTGACCGTTCTCCCCTCCCCTCCGCTCAAACTCTCTTACCTTCTCTTCCCGCTCAAGATGGTGCATTTTTTTATTTATGCTTTTTTTTTTTTTTTTGTCTTTGTATGCAAATCCTGTCTGACTTGTCTGAATTATGTGTGTCTGTCCGGGAGCCTCCGTGATTCGGAGTGACTGAGGATTGCACACACGGTGATTGCATCCACTGGGCCTACTCTGAGCCTTGCATAAGTAATTGAGATGTCAGTATGTGTTCTCATATTCCCGCAACAAAAAAAACTGCAGGAAAACATGCACTGTTGAAGGTCATTTGAATAATTCCTTAATGGAAGGGAGGCCTCGTTTTTTTTCGGGGGGATGCACGAAAAAAGCAAATGTCAATGATCAAAATCAAGCAGCGTCACATCTCACGGAGGCAGCGCTGATTCCTGGAGCACTTCGCCCTCCGTCTCTCTCGCTCCACTCTCTGAAAAGATAGATAAGGGATAAGTGTCTTTGTGCATATCAAGCGCCAAAACACGAGCCGCCGTTTCTCAAGGGTCTTTTTGAAACACAAATTGGTTTTGAGTCATTTTCTACGTTGACCTCTTTGATTTGAAATAGGAAATGACAGGGACATGGTAGTTCTCATATTTGGAGAAAACCCCAGAGAGGTCAATGACTAAATCATACATACACACACACCAGATAATGGGAAACATGCCATTAATCATTCATATATGGATTAGTATTGGATAGTATTGGAGCAATAGAAATGTCCCCTGGCGCTCGGGAAAAATGGAGATAGATTTGTTCATCTAGAGAAAGAATAATGCATGAAAATATATAAGGAAAATATGTTTATTTTTTATGTTTATTTATTTTATTCCTATTATGTTTTAATGGCTGAAATTGCAATTCAAATAGATATTTTAGGAAAAGGTGCCCTGCTTAACATGCAGTAATTATGATGCACGTCCGAAAGAAAGAAAGAAAGAAAGAAAGAAAGAAAGAAAGAAAGAAAAAGAAAGAAAGAAAACACAATAAAATAAAACAGAAAATAAGTTGATATACAGAAAAGTATGCATGGAAATGTGTAAAGGAAATAGATATCTGATGAAAATGTGTGTCCCCTGCTTAACACAATTATGATGTAGATTCAAGACAAACAAACAAAAAAATTTAACAAATAAACTAAACAGAATAAACGCAAAACATAAATTTAGTTGGTATACAGAAAAAATGCAGCGAAATATATGAACCAATTATTTTAAAAAAAAGGTGTTTTCCCGTGTTTTAATTTTATGAAACGTCCTGTCCTTGTATAGTTATTATTATTATATCCAAAATAAATAAAAGAATGAAAGAAACAAAGAAACAAACAAACTTACAAGCAAAAAAACACCCCAGAAAGAAACCCAGAAATCCCGTCCTATAGCTGTGCTGCTTCACCCCAGGAACTCCAGCGCGGCGTCAGAACGGAATGGAGAGGTGCCAGCCAAGTTTCTGTTTTTTGCGAAACCACATCCCTCACTCGCAAACGTTTTCATCTCCTCGACGTTTTCTCGTCTGGGCTCGTGACGGATGGAGGGTGCCTCGGTGACACACACACACACACACACCTGCAGTCCTCCTCCGCCGCCACATCATAGACTAGAGGCCTGGCAGACGAAGACGATCTCCCCCCCCCTACATCTGTTAGCTCCGCCACTGTCAGACGCCGTCATTCTGCGAAGACAACTCTGTCACGTCAAGCCCTCCCGCCCCAACATAACCTGGCCTTGATCAAAATCCCCTGGCTGTCCGTTGAAAAGAAAATACAAATCCACTACTCCTGACACCAATATTCCGCTTTTACAAGAGCCTCCTGTGTGCCTGGCCATATCGGTCACAGCGGAAAGAGTTTTATACTGCAGCGTGGCCGGCATTGCAATGACGTGCCACAGCCCTACAGGGCAAAAAAAAATATCTGTCGCAACCTTGCAGCTCCACAAAGGTGCGTGAATCAAAAATAACCAAATGAGTGGGGGGAAAAAATCAGCTGCTCTTAGACAAACCTTTAATATTAAAACCCAGCATTACCCAGGGTTCAATGCTTTAACAAGTGTTTTTTCAACAGCTCTTTGATTAAGGTTGTGGTTCTACATAGAACCCTTTGATCACGGATAATTGGACTTATGAACCCAGTGAAGTTTCTTGAAAGGGTTCATTTCATACATGCATACATATACATACATTTCATGCGTTCTCAAGTGGTTCTTTGCTGCACCACAAAGGGTATATGGAGAACCAGCATGGTGCTATGGAGAACCTTTATTTGCAGCACCAGACTAAAGAACCAGCAAGACTAAAGAACCATTTTCTGGTACTGTATTGCACCCTTTTTGTTAAGAGTGTATGTAAACATGTTAACTCAAAGATAAAAAAATTAAAAAAATCAAAGAAAATTAAAGAAAACTGGCAAATCAGAGTAAAGAACCAAGTGTGGTTCTTCTAAAATCCCACCACAGACCTCGTGCAGTCCGAAGGGGTTCTTCACACCACCAAAAATGCCTAAAGAACCATTCTCTGGTATTAGCGTTTGGAAGGTGGAATTGACACTGCCTGCACATTTTACAGTAGGAAGTTGAGTAACACGTTTGAATCGAGTCCACAAACTGACTTACATCCACATCAGAACAGACTGAGGCGAGCGTCTCGTGAAAAACACAAACTCGCGACGACGTCTGCGCGAATCGCGACGTCCACAATGGAGCCCTTTTATCAGGATCCAAACAGATTCCTCAGACTTTCGTTTCCGATCCGCCGCGAAGCCTCTCCGTCGGCGCGGCTTTGTTTGTTGACGCTCTTGTCAGACGCCGTTTTGTTGTTGGGTTTGAGGTCTTTTGGAAGCCGCGTTAAACCTGCCGCGTCAGACTTGTGCGCTGAGGAGACGAAGCTTTTACAGACGGCAGGAGCTTTGTCTTTGTTTCCCGGCTGACAATGATCTCCTCGCCGTTATCGCGCGCGCGCCAGGAACACCGTCCGCGAACGCACGGAGCCCTACAAAACACTCGAGGGAACCGCAGGTGTGTGTAAGTGTGTGTTTGTATTGCCACCCTTCATCTCTTACTGTAGTAACACACCTTTGAGCTTTCGGCGCTCCCGAGAACAGATCAAAAAGTCACGGAGCTCTGGGATTTACGCATGCACTTCCTACCGCGGGCCTCCGTAACTTCTAACAGACGATGCAACCTACTAGAGGGTCTAACTCACTTGATGAAAATACACGCAGTAACCGCGGGGCAATACGGCGTGCACGTTTCGCATCCAGTGAAATTCCCAGTTCTGTCTCGGGCGGAGGCAGACGCAAGTTAGCGAGGTTAATAATTCCTCTCCCGTTTCCCACCAGCCCAGGTAATTTTGTTATTCCGTGCGTGCCCTCTGTCTACACCCACCTCTGTCTGCTGTACATAATGGCCCCAGCCCTGAGAGGAAGCAGGCATTTACTAATACAAAACCTTGAGGAAATCCCTACCAATCCTCGGGGCTCACGTTCGCCGGCGCCCCCAAAAAAAACACAAAGGCTATGCAAATCGTCCCAGCCTGCGTTTATCTACCCTCGGTTTCCGCTCTGCACCGCGGGAACCGGCATTGTGCCGCGCGTGGCGATTATCGCATGTAATTTACATAGAATACGCGCAAGGAAACAGTGCGCTGATCTCTAACAAAGCGGGGAAGAGTCTCTATCGGCTCAGCAGCTATCTGACGGCGCAGCGAAATTACAGGTTTAGCTGTGGGGTATTAAACCTACAAGGTGTTTTTTTTCATTCCTGGTTGCGCGGGGGAACACTATCTCCACCAAATGTTGCTTGTTTATCTGCCCTGTTTGTTTTATAACCCAACTCTAAGCAAAACCCCTTTCCAGGAAGCTGCATCTTCAGCCGCGGCTAATCTGCCCTCTCCCTGTGTTTCCTTTGTCACTGAATCCATGTATCAACACAGCGAGGTGCAGCCAGATCGAGGAGGTGTGTAATTGCACAAAGACACTCATGCTAATACAGCTGAGCGAGTGCATGTGTGTGTGTGTGTGTGTGTATGACTGACTCAGCCGACACGAGGCATGTTGTGAGTGTGAGGAATGGAAGTCATAACACTGCAGCATGGCTTCAGCCATACAAAGCCTGGTACTGTTGAGCACTCGATCAGAAACCTGAGACATGAGGGCGAGATGAGAGATCAAATTCCTGACGCTTTACCTCCGGGGCCGCCCGAGGAAGAAACCCCCCGCGACTGACTGCTTACCTTTGGCTGAGGGTCATCCAGAGGTCATTTGACATGATTGACTTTCAGCGCTTTTTCGGCGATCCGCGCTTAACGAAGTCGAACTCGAGGCCGCATGCGAATTTGTGCAATACTCTGCGCAGCTTCGTATTTGTTTGTTCATATACACGCATGAACGCACGGACATTAAAGAGGCAACCGTAACCTAGGGAAACTGGAAAGAGCGGTGACAGAAACGGAGAGAACAACAACAACGGCTGCGGTGAAAGAGCGACAAAGGCGGCTGAGGGAATATGAGGATGTAGAAGAGGAAGTAGCAAAAGTCCAAAGCATTCATTTGGAAAGAGTTTAGCAAGTGATGTTAGCACGGAGATGTAAACAAAGGCGATGAACCGGAAAAGGAAACGGAGACGTTTTTCTCACATGGCAATCGTACAATTATCATATAATATTGTGGACTTATTGCAGACGTGGAAGAATTCAACTATTCACGCTGCAGATAAACGAAGAATGCGGAGCTTTTGTTTTTTCCCACAAACGTGTCAATTTGTCAAGAACATTTGTTTCTGCAGCAAGAATACCGTGGCCTTTGCACGCCTCAAAAAAACAGCAGCAGCATTCATTTTCTTGTTAGCAACATTGCAGCTGATCAGAGAAAAGGACAGACTCTAGCTGCTTATAGTACCCTCTGAGTAGTTGTGTTACTTATTGGTTGGCTCAGGGTGGCCAGTCAGGAGACTACATCAAGCAGAACAGACACCCATCTGATTCCGGGAAAGACAGGCTCAAGTACACTGCCGTCATTAATACAACACTGATTCTTTCAGAAGGGCCCCTCCGAAGGCCAGTCACAAGCCTAGCATGGGGTTTTTACAGCACAATAGGCACCCTTACAGACTTATCATCCCCATCATCTTCATCATTACAATAATCATTGGCGGCATATGATGAGGCTCAGTCATCAGTTACAAGTATGACACCAGTGATTTTTATTTTACTGTGAACCTTTTGAAAACATAAATAAGCTGCCTAGTGCACTTATGCATTGGCAGGCCTGCTGCAGGAGGCCGACTACATACCGATAGGGAGACGAAAACTTTTATAAAATCCTAACATATCGGGTTAGGAATGGATATGAGTGTGATAGGTTCAATTTTCCATCAAGCACCTACATGAAAAATGAATATATGACCACAAATGTATGACTGTTAACAACTGCTTTGGGGTTTATTTTACAATTGAGAAAGAAATGAAATGAAACAAACTAATTGGTGCTAAAAAGTTTTTTTTTTACAATATTGTCGATAAAACATTGAAATGTATAGTCATTGTGCATCGCTTATTTATTTTCACACCATATCATGCATCAAATTGGATGCAAGTATAATTAAAATCATTTCTGTAAACCAAGCCAAAGAAGCTAAATTTGTATTTTCTTTAAAAAAGGACATTTTGTAGCTCTACAGCATATATCTATTTACACCATCTGTTTTTCTTTTTTATTATTTTTGTATATAAAATGACAATATAAAAGTTAGAGAATGCACACACCTTAAGATACAAAGAATGTTGAGCTGAAGATATGTCTTATGGAGTACTGACATTTCACTGGTAATCATTTACATGTAACGGACTGTTCTCTTTACAGTTGAATAAAGCGACACGATTTAGAAAGAGAAAGTTGTAACAAACCATACAACTGGAAAATTGCTATAAGGTGATACTTCACATCAAGAAAAAGTTTTTTTGAGCAAACTTGCATACTGACGGCCATTCATTTTCACTGATTGACTTGTAACCAGAAGCAGCATTTCAATTTTTCCAAATGTTCACATGATCTGTTTCTTTTTCTAATACACTGACAGATTTCTGAGCAGGCCATTCATCATCAAAAACATTGTAGTGAAAATAACTCAAAAAAGGAGGGGGAAATGATAATCCTTGATTTTTAAATCAATCAGATTTTTGACAAATGCAGGATATTTCAAAACATATTTTCTTTACAAATTCAAAATTCAACTGTCTAAGGTGCTACTTCAGTCTTTCAGGGTATTCTTCCATTCTTTTGGAGTATACATTTAATTTTCACCTTCTTCATATCAAGTATTATACAGTTTTCTTTTCCCCAATTCATTTTTCACTCACCACTTTAGTTACCATTGAAGCAGTAGTTAGTATTTTTTGCCATGAAAAGATTAAAATCTTGTGTTTAACCTTGATTCACTAAAATACATGCACAGATCAGACAAATAGCATATAAATATATTACAAAATAAGTGTTAAAAAAGCTTGGCAAAACAAAAACAAATTAACATGAAAAGACATGGTCCAGTCAGGCAGTTATCACAACAAAAAATAATAAGACTGATATTTTTTCTGGCGGCTCAGTTCGGCCCAGTGCAGTAACTGTGAACAATGTCATTTTAGTGCAATGAAATTCTGGTCAGTTCTACAGCTGTCAGTCTCTACCCTAAGCTCGAGACCCCGTTTAAACTTTCTCCAACTTGTCTAGCTTCTCCAGTTTCTCCAAAGCGGTGACAAACACCAGGTGGTCCTCTGGAGACTTTCCGTGGGTCTTGCTGAGGTGCAGTTTGACCGCATGTTTGCTGACGAATGTCCGATTGCAAAGTCTGCACTGGTACACAGAGCCTGTGTCGTCCTCTGGCGTGGTCAAGGCCGACAGTGGGCTGCCGAATGTCATTTTGTCTGTGATCACCTTTGAGACAGCCTGCTGCTCCCGTAGGTGCTCAGCTGACAGTTTGGACAGGTCCTTCAAGCTGAAGCCCAGGTGAGACTCCAGGTGGTTGATGTAGGAGGAGGGAGTCCTGAACTGGGAGGCACAGTCGCCACAGAGGAACACAGGCTGGCACGAGTCCATGTTCTTCAGGAACTTGGTTCCTCCAGTCCGTCTCAGCTGGTACTTGACGTTAGCCAGCCAGTGGGATATGGTGGTCATGGAGAGGCCTGTGAACTTACAGATGTGGACCCTCTCCTGGGGGCCCAGGTCGGTCATGGCGTAGCGGCCCTCGGGGGTCTCCCTCAGGCTTGAGGCAAACTGCGCCTGGAGGATGAGGAGGTGCTGGGGGTTCCAGTTGGACTGCCTCCCTTTCCTCTTCTGCACTGGGGAGAGGTCCTCCAGGGCGTCCTCAAACGCACTGCCGTCTGCATCCGACTTCTCTGAGATGGAGGAAGGGGTGGAAGATTTGGGTGTCAGCCTTCCAGTGAGGTTCTTCACCATGTCGGAGATGTCCATTAGAGCATTCTCTCTCAGAGGAGAGGAGACTGAGTCAGAGAGAGAAATGAGGGGTTTGTTACCATTGATACTACTGCTGTTCAGCAATGCACTGCTGCTGCTGTTATTGTTGTTGTTGTTGTTGTTGTTGTTGTTGTTGCTGTTAGTGGTGGACTTAGTTTTACTCAAGTCTATGGGCTGGTCATTGTTCTCATAGAACTGGTAGTGGTTGACGGGCTCGGCTGGCTTGGCCTGAGGGGTCTGGTTGAAAGCTGGCTTATCCATCATGCTGTTGCTGATCTTGTAAAGCATGGACAGTGGGTCTGCAGCTGGGCTTACTGGTTTGGAGGCCTTACCCAGGTGTGTGTTCATGATTGACTGGAGTGCGCTGAGAGGATTGATGAAAGGCCTCTCCGGTGAGTGATCGGTGATGATGCCCAGACTGTTCCCATTGGTTACTGGGGACTGACGGGCCTCTGAGCCATTTTTTGAGTGGCTGTTATGGCCATCTAACAGGCTCTCTTTGGGCTCCTTCTTGCAGACGAGCTCCGACTCCACACCCCCTGGGCTGCTGTTCCTCACGATTGCCGGTTTACCTGCACAGAGGTCATTTGGAGAACCTAAGTGCTCTCTCTGCTCTCTCAGTGCAGGAGAGGGGGATTTAACCGAGGACGGGGGCCGGCAGCGGTCCAGGCTCACCATCTTCTCCTCTTTCTCTTTCTTCACAGTGGCAGCTTTTCCTGTCACTTTCTCCACCAGTTCCTCCATGGCAGTTACATTGCTCCTGAGCGGGGGAGGGGAGGAAGGGCTCCGGGGGGAGTGGATGACTGAGCTCGGGTCGCTCACAAGGCCCCGAAGCCCGCTATTATACATCGGCTGCATTTGGACGCTCTGAACTGTTGGGGGCAGAATAGTGGTGGAGCTCTTCATGGTGCCCTGGAGCTGGTAGGCTGCATGAATGCTGGGGTAGCCGCCCCATGTGGGTGTGCCAGTCTGGGCCTTGCTAATGGCACTGGATACAGTATTCTCAAGGGACTTGAGAATATCTAACCCCCCTTTGGGCGTCTCCTCCAGGTCTTCTTCTCTAAGATATTTATATGACGTGCCATCTGCCTCAGATTTTTCACCTGGGTCCTCTTTCTCCTCCTTTATTCTTTTCTCCCCTAGCTCACTACCTTCTATTTTTTCATCCTCACACCCTTCCCTCTTTTCCTCAGAGCCAGAGGAGAGCGCTGGGGACACTGGCTGAGACTTAATGTTACTGGGGACAGGGAGCCTGGTAGTGGTCGGCGGCAGTGGGATGGATTGGATCTTCTCTTCCACCACAGGATCGAACACCAGCTGTTTGCCCTTCTTGGAAGCTGAGGTTGTGACCTTCAGAAAGTGACCCGTGACCATCATGTGGGCAGTCAGCTGCTGCAGTGTATCATGGGAGCTCCCACACTCCATGCATTTGAGGATCTGGGCTTTACGGGCTTCAAACTGCCACGTGTAGCTGGCACCATTCTGGTAGCCATAACGGTTATTAGGTGTAACATAGGGGTTAGCTGTGGCTTTTGGATCTTTGCCAGGATCCCCAAGGGACAAATTACCACTACCAGCATGGACAGAGTCTGGGGAGCATGGGGAGACTATGGCATCCTGGAGAGCTCGTTTTTTGGCCGAAGAGGACACCAGTTTAGTGGCCAAGGCTGGCACTGGTTCTTTGAGAGGCACTTTCGTGTAATGCTTGGTCTTGATCATATGGACGCTGAGATCCTGCAGGGACTCGAATGAGTGGCCACAGTACATGCACTTCAGCACTTTCTGGGCATCCTCTTTCCCCTCCATCTCCATGAGGGAGCGCTTGCGGGGTTTGGACCAGCGCTTACCCCGGTCCTCCTCCTTGTCCTTGTTGTCATCTCGGTAGTGGCCTGTCTCATTCATGTGGACTGTCAATCCCACCAGCGTGTCGTAGGCAGCGCTGCAGTCTTTGCAGCGAAACTTGCTGGCCCCGGTGAAGACGGAGCCGTAGAGCTTGTTGTTCTGCCGGTAGAGCTGCACCGTGCTGAAGAGGCTAGGCTCTGGTAGCAGGTGGTAGGGATTATGCTGAAGAGTCTTGGCAAGGGCTGCCTGGTGCCAGTCATATGCCACACCACTACCATTACTAGCCCCCCCACTGCTGACCCCACTGCTGCTGGTTCCACTGTGGCTGCTAACAGAGCTAGCTGCCGTGCCATTAGTATTGCCACTTCCACTGCCTGTATGGTTGACAGTGGTGCTGGAGCTCCTTCCATTGTGGTGGCTGCTAGCCGTGCTGACCCCACTGCTCTTGTTTATGGTAGTAGTTGTGGAGACAGAGGCAGTAGAGGTGGGTGCTGCTGTGGCGAGGGCACTGTTGATACTGCCAGCTGCAGCAGGCTTGGAATTCATGATGTCCATCGCGATGCTGGACCAAGAGGCATCTGAGATGAGGTTTGCATAGACGGCTTTCATCTGTGCCAGGCTATCCTGGAGGGAGAGGCCATTGTTGGGGCGGAAGGGAAAAGCAGCGCCCTCCCTCTCTTGACCGTCTCTGGAAGAGGTGCTCTTGAAGTCGGTGAGCCGGTCGCTGGCATCGCTGAGCGGAGAGCCGTAGCCGGCATCAGGGTTGGTGCCATTACTGAGTGGAGAGTCTCTGTAGCTAGGCGGCTGGCCTCCGTCTATGTCTTCCTCTTCCTCATTGCACAGGAACTCAGTGTCCTGGCCGTCCAATGAGAGGCCATCGTCCTGCAGGTGCTCTTCCTCATCGTGAGCTGCTGCCTTAAACTCATCCTCGGGCACGTACGCTGGAGCACAGAGAGAGAGGAAAGAAGACAAAGAAGGGGAGATAAGAGGAGATGATAAAGAGGTCAGCCCAGTGAAATGAAATATTTACAGCACACTAACAGGACCACTGTCAAAATAACATGGAATGAATACTCAATGATGGGAAATGTAGGCTTTTATTCACATCCAGTGTGAGTGTGTGTGCATGCATGCGTGAGTTTGTGTGTATTTTACACACATCTCTGAAAGCCAGTGGTGAAAAAAGCCTCCAAGGGAAAAATAAATCACTAAGCATCTGACAGTTGTCCTTTCCCTTCCCAACTCCCTATTCCTCCACAGATGCCTCATGTTCCCGGGAAATCACTGGCTGCTTGGCCTTGTTAGCCAGCTGCACGCTTGCATGCTCAACTCTTTCTTTCTCTTTCTTTCTTCCTTTCTTCCCCATGCTTTAGCACCTCTCACTCATCCACACTGAAGCTCCTCACATGTTAAGGTTATGCAACTCATCAGGAGGGAGAGAAACAAAACACTCACTTTGAGATATTGCAGCATTTGCTAACGCTCCCTTTGAGTCACCGCCTTTGAGTTAATAAGCACCAGAATTGGAAAAACAATGGAATTTGGTTTGAGGCTGCCTTAGTCATTGATAAAGAGGGGGAGCCTGGGGCAGACAGAATTCATGCCTTCGTGAAATCTACTACTGTTACGTGATGCAAAATGGCGCGGACAACACATGACAAGGCGATAGATTAAAGGAGGAAAGCGAACACGCGATCAAAAGATCAAGGCGTGGAGAAAGGGAACTAAACAGAGCCGAGATGTAACAGGTTCGCCGGTGTAAAGGCAAATGAGATGGAGGGCTAGACCGTGTGTGTGTGTGTGTGTGTGTTGCGTGTGTGTGCATGGGTGTTAGGGAAGATACAGCAAGCATCAGTAAGCAGGAGAGACAGGAGGTGGTGGGGGGAGAGCGAGTGAATGAGACGGAGAGATGTGGTGGGTGGGTGGGGGGGGTGTAGAAAGAGAAAGTAAGCAGGAGGTGGGGAGGGGTGCAGGAGAAAGAGGAGGGAGAGGAGACGAGAGAAAGGGCGAGGGAGGGAGGGAGGGAGGGAGACAGGAAAGACGGCCCCCTAGCTTCTTCCTTTATCTCCTTCCTGCATGGTGAGATGTGTGTCCTAGATGCCAGTATCAGTCTCTCCTGATGAAACAGATGTGCTGTCAGCTTCAAACGGCACGCTAACCTGTCATATCATAATCTAAGTGGACATAATACCTGATATATATACACTGGCACCATTTACTGCTGCCTGAGAGGAGATGGGCGGAGGGTGGAGGAGGAGGAGGAGGAGGAGGGGGGAGGGGGGTGGGGGAGGTGAGCAGCTGCACCGCTCACTGTGACTGCGTGTGTGCATGTGTGCGATGATGTGCATATGTGTTCGCCTGCACGATTTTTCCCATGCTCATACGTGTACCGCACACACACACACACACGCACACACACACCGGGTCGCTCATACATGTTTGCTCCAAGAGTGCAAACTTAAAAACCCCACCGACCACAATATTGCCTATAAGTCTTGAGTTCACTGTGTGCTACTGATACACCCTTCTCCAAATGAGCAACATACTCCCCTAACGCCTGACAGGATTTCAGTGAAATGAGAGCACTACAGGAGAACCTGGCTGCGCTTCAATCCCACTGACAGACTGAGACCGAGACAGTTTCTAAAACTCCTGAAAATCCCTAACACAGCAGATTAGCATTATGTGCTGTACTCTCTACAACACATCTGCAGAGTGTCTTCTGTTACTGTGCCTCCCCCCCCAACACCCCCCCCCCCCCCTCGGTAACCCGCTTCTAGAAACAGGAGGCTATCAACACATATCAGCCATTTAATATACAAGGCATCCTGCAGAATGGCCATCCGTTCCTCGCGAGCCTACGCAAAGAGTGAAAACATACAGTAGGAATTACCTATGTGAGTCACTCGTGTCCGCTGCAGCCAAGAAAATAGCTAAACCCTGATCGTTGGCAGTGCTTAACACACACACACACACTCTCTCTCACACACCATACACACACACACAAACACAGACAGAAGGAATGAGAGGCAGCACATCAGAAATATCCCTGGGTGAGTGACAAAACACAGGCTGCAGCAGGGAGGGGCTTCGAACACTGAACAGGACGCCAGGGAACCCTTTGACGATCCCTGTCAATCAATGCCTGTCCTGCCACGTTGTCATGGAAACAACAAAGAGGGAGATATCAAAAGCGCGCAGACAAAAGACTGGCAAGAGACAGACATCTGTAAAAATCACAACCAGCAAGTGGACGGTTTCACAAAGCATGAATGTAGCATCTAGGTGATGAAACGTGGCTAACGCTAGCCCGATGAACACAATCTCTGCATCTGTTTTGATAGGTCGCATCTATTCTGACAGGACGCTCAAATCTGAAGCGTGTGATTGAAAAAAAAATACTAAGGACCGCATATCAGCTGTATCTGCTCAATCACTGTTGACAACAAATGCAACACGACGACTGTGTGAATCTGACTGGTGACCAGATTAGGCCTCCTCCTCCTCCTCTCCGTGTCCTGGACGCATATATGCGGAGCGACACCAGCACCGAGGGGCGGGCTCGGGAAGGAGGTTGGGCTGGCGTGCCGTCCCAGGCGGTTTGGCTTGCCGAGCGGGTGATGGCTGTGAGCAGGGCCATCTGCACGGGCGCCAAAGCGCCTGTCACTTTTGCTCGGGGACGTGCCGCCGTCAAGGAGACAGGCGGCGGCGTGGCCGGGATAGCACCGCAGACTCACTGTCACAAACGGCAGTGATCAAACCTCCCACCAGCCACGCCAGATCACCGACAACACACACTAACAGACCAAACATCGGCATCCGAGTGCATCAAAACCCCGCGCGGGGCTGCTACACTCGGAACAAAAAGGGTTCAACATGTACAGGACAAAATGGTTCTTTAGGTTTGCACAAGAGCAGAACCCTTTTTGATACAGAATCCTTTTAGAGGTGTTCTAGCACCGTGCTCACGCTGGTTCTACATAGACGCTCTATTGTGCAGTACATGCTCATGTCAACCCCTGAAATACACACCCCCATTCTCTAACTGGGATCATTTCTAGCACATTTTATTCCAGTGAAATCAAACTATTTCTCATTTTGTTGCACCCCGGACCTCACTTTGAGAACCACCGCTGTAAAGACCCCTTTTAGAAGGGTTCTCAAATACTTCTATAAAGGACTTTTATGGTGAAAGAACCACTTCAGAAATCATGAAATATTCCAATTAAGCATGTAAGAGCTTCTAAAAACCAAACTGGGTATTTTATTCTGATATGCCTTTTTTTTAATTATTACTTTTTTATTCAACACATCTCTCGTTATGGTTCTATATATCAAACCGCTACCTAAAACCAGACAATGCCGGAGTAGCCCACCTCCTTCCTGGGTTTCTCAGAGACCAGGCCAGGGCCGAACGTTTGCAGTCCTGTTGCAGAAGAACGCAACAGACAGCTCGATGCGACGTTAGGAGTTTTTTTTTCACGATGGGAAAGAGTAGTGCGGCGAACGCCCCCGTGTCCTCAGCAACGGGCCGGCGTCGCTTGACTTTGTGTACGATTGGATTTTTGTAAATGATAGCAAAATGAAACACAAGCCGCGGACACATCAGCATTTTGGCAAGGGAGCGGAGGCAAGAAACATATCATTCTTTTTCAAAACTCTGGTATCTTTGTCCGCCCTTCCCATTTTTTTTCTCTCTCTCTTTTTTTTTTTTTCTTCGCCTTCTCCCTTTTCTTTGCTGAGAGTCTGCTGGTTGTTAAATCAATAAAACTCTCTGTCAGGCTCGCAGAGCTTCACCATTTGGCCGCTGTCAAAGCCAAACAAACCAGATAAGAAAGGCAGAAAGGCGATGAAACGAGAGAGAGAGACGGAGTGTGGGGTGGGAGGAAGAGATGGGGATGAAACCAGTCAGCCCCCCCCCACCGCCACCGCCACCACCAGCTCCATCTCTCTAACACCCCTCCTTCTATTTATTTACACACATTTCTTTATTTATTTGATGCGAGTTTGGGAAGAGGGGGCAATCACGGCAGTCATTTGCGGCACTAATGTCCAATCGCGGGCCCCTTCACTCATGTGATTTAGGCGGTGCAGGAGTGGGTTCGCGGCATGGAATGAAGGGGGGGGGGGGGGGGTGGTTGGTGAAGGGGGGTGGGGGGGGGGGGGGGGTGCATGGGCCGTTTAGGCCGGCCTCTAATAGGAAACTGGCAGTCTTATTCCTTCCCCAGATTCTGTTTGTCACCCCGCTCTCCATTACGTGCCTCTCAGCCCTGATGGCTTTGGACAGGAGCTGATCAAAAAGCCATCGCTTGACCTACACGCCGTGGCAGAACGAGACTCGCGCCCCGCACAGACAGAGAGAGAGAGAGATGAGATAGAGGAGGAGGAGGAGGAGGAGGGGGGTATGTAAGTGTATGTGAGGAGAAGGGAAAGAGGGAGGGATGGAGGAGGGATGAGGAGGAGGAAGGGGGGGGGGGGGGTGATAGCTCTCGGACCGGGACAAGAGGGCTGTAAATAAAATGACATTATTATTTCCTCTGTCCCGTCATGTAGAAAAGCCAATTATGGTAATGCTGCTGCCGGCGTGTCAGAGGGAATGCTGGGATGTGTTTCCCGTGGAGCGGCTAACATGAGAGCAATGCCCTGATCAGAAACACAGGCCTCAGCCTGACGAGAGAGAGAGAGAGAGATAGATAAAGACAGACAGAGAGAGAGAGAGAGAGAGAGAGAGAGAGAGAGCAACAGCAGGCCTATATCTGGGCTTTCCTGTTTCCTCATAATGAACAGATATCCAGTTACCTATAGTACAGAGCATAAAGAGTGGCCTAAGAGAGTGGGGTATGGGGGGGACCACCCAAGGGCCCTCGAAAAGTTTGATTTCACGGTAATTGACTAGAAATAATCCCAATTAGAGAATGTATAAAAATGGCTATTCCAATCAGAGGTTTCACTCCCACCACTATTATCTCCCCCACATACGGTGTAGAAAGGTGGCCAATTCGATTCGATGCTATTGGGTCAAATTCAATTGCGGGAAGCACTTACATCACAAAAAAAATCAATAAGCAACAACCAAAATCTGCCCGTATGTTGAGGGGCGAGGTTGGTCGGTGCGACAAAAGCTTATCAAGCTGCATGAAAATTGCCTAAGAACACCCTGACCTAGGAGGAAGCGTCACCCTGAAAAGTTCAGGAGTTCCATGAATTATAATCTGTCGCGCCGTTTGACGAGATGAATTATGCAACGGCGGCGGCGAAAGAGCCGGATATTGAGGGTGAAGGCGATCATTTACTTCCAAAGCTAATTCTTTCTCGTCCCCGTCGCTGCTCCACCGGTGTGCCGTTCTTAAAAATTCCTCCCGCGCTTGATAGGGGGGGCTCTCCTTAAAATAATTCCCCTCTCATTTCCCTCCAACACCCCCTCCTTTTTGGTCTCTCTCTCTCTCTCTCTCTCTCTCGTGCTCTCCCACCCTCCACTCTCCAGCCTTGCATGCACGCCCACATGGGCCCCTCCCAAGCGGAATAATGGGAGCATATGGCCAAGGCAGCACCTACAGGGCCTTAAATAACTGCTGCAGCATTCCAGCTCGCTGTACCAATTTATCTACCCCCCCCCCCCACAAACCACACACACACACACACACACTGACACACACACACACCCCATTTCAAAACACTTCTAGCCTGAGTTGAGCTTGGCAGACAGCGGTGGACAGGACATGCTGTTCTTCACACACACACACACACACACACACACACACACACACAGCTACATAATGGACTGACGTAGAAATTAGCAACTGGGGTTACTGTTGAAATTCAGTATTATTGGCGTGTATTCGGTATTATTGCATCGCTGATAAAAGAGTCAGTCGAGTGAGTCAACCCGCCAACCAAAATACCACTGTGCTCACTGTACAGTCCAGCTAGCGCTTTACAGGAATACATCACGTTTGTTGGAAGCTTGTCAAATTTCAATTTCAAGATCACTGGCTTCGATGCTCCATGCTAACACTTTAGCATACACTATATCGAGTGATTGTAGGCGCCGTGCTAACACTTTAGCATACACTATGTTGAATGATAGTAAGCTCCATGCTAACACTTTAGCATACACTATATTGAATGATAGTAAGCTCCATGCTAACACTTTAGCAAACACTATGTTGAGTGATAGTAGGCCACTAGCATTATCCAAAAGTAAGAAGACTGACAAAACACAAATGTTTTTTTAATTATACGGCCTGTAGATTCCTACATTTAAATTCAGTCATCCAATTCATCCGCCACACAGTGATTTGTAGCTGTACACAGCCTCACTTCCTATGGAAACAGGGAAAGTAGTCCCTGCTATGTTCTCATTTTCTCATAATGCAAGTCACCTACTATCACTCAACATGGTGTATGCTAGTGTTAGCATGGAGCATTGAAGCCAATGATCAACTGGGGACACGTGGATGATATTGGTGTCTATGTTCTTATCATTTCACAGCCCAATGACCAACAGGCTAATATACCAAAAACGTCTTGTACAGCCATGCTTGAAAGTGCGTGAACCCTACAGAGGGTGGTTATTATTTCATATATTATAGAGGAAAACCCTCATAAAATTCTTATCGACACCTAAAACTTTAATGAAGATATCCCAGTTTGGGGTTGTCACCAAATATGTCGCATTTTTGATTGTGACCACATAACACTTATTCCTAACAGCCAATGATGCGCTAATGGACAGAGGCATTCATCCCAATGTGTTATGACCTCCCAGGCTGGATCGGTGTCCTGTAGGGGTCAGAGGTCAGAGAAGTGGCGAGTGCTATGCAGGTACAGAGGCAGTCTCTCATGTAAATATGTCAATGCGTCCCATAAACAGCCTTCTATCTGACCTCTAGAGGATGATATATCGATCGACGGGAGGGGCTACGTGGGTGTTTGTGTGTGGGTGAGGGGGGGGGGCAGAATCCAAGAAGTATAGCGTGTGGGCCAGTTAATGTGTGTGTGTGTGTGTGTGTGTGTGTGTGTGTGTGTGTGTGTGAGAGAGAGTGAGAGTGTGAAAGGTGCTGCTGTTTTATTTATAGAGTCGGCGCTATTTATACCCAACTCAAAGATCAGTTCAGAGAAGCAGCTCGTGGGCCACAGCCAAGATCACTCTCTCCATTACTGTGCATGCACAAAAACTCGACACACACCCAAACACACACACACACACACACATATAAGCACGGACACACATGTACACGGCACCAAATGAATCTTCCGTTGGCGGTGCTGCTAACGCTGCTCGTCTTTAACACAACACAGGGAGACATTTACAGCCATGTATTGGCTGGTTTTCTAGTCCGCTATCGCAAAGGGGGGGTGGAGGTTGGGTGTGTGTGTGTGTGTGTGTGTGTGTGTGTGTGTGTGTGTGGGAGCTGAGCCCACACTGACTGAATGAGCATTCTTCATGGAGTACAGCAGGGTTTAACATGCTGGGGGGGGATCAATAGAGTGAACCGGCGCCGATCGATTGCAATTCATTTGCCTTATTTTATTATTTAATTTTTTTCCTCACACTCCGCACTGTGCTGCAGCTGTGTCCAGCGAGCTAATACATAAATAAACATACACACACACATATGCATACAAAGGCATGTACGAATACACCGCGCGCACGCACACACACACACGCATACACCTGAGCGGCTTGAAAACGATCGCGCCGTGCCCTCCACGCAGGTTCAATAAACCAGTATGGAATTTATTTATTTTTATTGAGCATATCAGCTCATCCCGGTCGCCTCTGCATAACAAGGCCTGTATAATTAAACCATAAATTTTCAGAGCGCTCCTTTAATTACCGCAGACAATGTCAGGAGGCAGCGGAGTAAACAAATGGCTTTGAAGTGAGCGAGTTAGAAAACGCTTCGACACAGCGGCGTAGAAGGCTGTTCATTTAGGTGGGGGATGTTTGACGCACTTAAAAAGGATGCAACGTTCCAAAAAAACGAGTGTGTGTGCATGTGGGTGTACAGTATAGCCCCCGCCCCCCCGCCACCCACCGTACCATTTCTAGGAAAGCTTTTCATGGTTTGGAGTCGAGGGAGGAACAGTCGGTGCTAGCGTGACTATGTGCAAATGTGTCTATTGGGATGCGTGTGAAATGTGAATCAGTGTGCGTTGGCGTGTGTGCGTGTGTTTGCACATGTTTGTTTTGCCTGAACAACACACACACACACACACACAAGGTACAGTGTGTGCGTGCACGTGTAAAACAAAAATTGATTGCGAGCCCCGGAGGTTTGTGACTGGAAATGTCTGCGGAAAACCGTAAAAGCGCCCGTGCGTGTGCGTCGTGCACGTGTACGCGTGCACGTGTGTGTACTTCGGGTCAATGTCAACACGCGCGGCCTGCTTACCAGCAGCTTAGCTAATTACACAAGGGCCCTTAAGGCCACTTAGAACAGGTTAGCTAATGAACAAACAGGCTGATTGCAGATTAATTGAGAGGTGCTCCTAATCTTCACCCCTCAACGCAATGACAAATGCTAACCGCCGCTAATTAGTCCGGTACGGAGAGAGCCGAGGGTGGAGGTGGTATTTACAGTTAGTGTCGCATGCGGGAGCGTGGCTTTACACATCCGCCGAAAGCGTTAAGCAAAGACGGCCTCCGTGAAACTGCCAGGAAGTAGAAAATAAGGAGAGGACGGCGGCGTAAGGGGCCTTCTTTTGCTCGTTCTGCAGTCTAGGCTTCAGAATAAAGGCTCAGGAATGAACCTGCTGACTCTGTGTCCTTTTGAAAACAAGCTTTTATTTTATTCTTGCTTTTGATTTGGTCCTATTTTTTTATTATTATTATTCTGTGCATTTACTCTTTAGAATTGTATTTATTTTATTATTATAATTAGTGGTAGTAGTAATTTTATTTTTTTATTTATTGCTCAAATTTTTGTTTTTATTGTATTATTCTTGTGATTTTTATTATAACTAATAGTATAATAATTATAATTGTTCTTATTATCATTATTATTATTACCAGAGACAGAAATATTTTGAGCCAGTCTTTTTGACACGTTCCAGTATTCCACTGTGCACGCCTCCCACTTCGCCCAGTTCTCCCAGTCCTGGGTTACCGCGACACCCCGCGATGATAACGTCCTCTCCTGCTCTTTCCCTGGAGCCTCCCCTCTCGTTCTGTTCCGTGGCAGCACTGGACTGTTTAGACTAGCGGGCTCGCAGTTAACCTTAAAATATTATCGGGGGGCTCTCTGCTTGAACAGGGAACCTGAAACGGGTTCAACACAATGGGTTGCAGAGGATTATAAAGGCGGGATGAGGAGAAGTAGGCCCCTCAGCGGGGATCTGAACCAGCAACCATCTGTGGGACCATCACCTGCCAAAACAACCCCCCCTCCACACACACACACACACGCATACACACACACACACACAACAAACACACACACACTTACACTCGATCTTTCGATTTTCACAGCCCCTAAAACTACTCCCCATGGCCCGACTTCTTCCAACTTCCATCTGCCTGGATAAATTTGTCATACAGCTCCCCTGTCTATTACACACACACACACACACACACACACACACACACACACACACACACATACACCTGTGCTTTTAAAGCTGCCTCCCCACTCATACTCCACCTGGCCTCTTACAACCACTGACCCCCCCCTCCCATCCCCCCCCGCCCCAAACCCTCCCCCCCTTCCCATAATCCATCCCTCTATCCATCGGCTTCATTCTTCACTGCCACCTGTGCCTTTAAATCCCTACATCAGGATGGAGCACTTTACCTGAGCACACACACACACACACACACACACACACACACAGAAACAATATTTCCAAAACAGGATAGAAATCGTACATTTTCAAAAACCAACAAACAACAGTGTAGACATTCGAACCATATTGGTTTGAAAAAAACTGTACAAGACATACACACACATTCACCATTGAACACAAACACAAGCACATATACAGACACACACACACACACTGTCCCTGACAGGACAACAGCCAGCAGCAGCTGCTTCCATCTCCTAGCAACGGCCAGCCTGATAGATGACCCAACGATGGATAATTACCGTAAATCACCAGAGCTCACACACTGTGGGAGAGAGAGGGGCGAGAGAGCTAGGGGAGGACAGCGAGAGAGAGAGAGAGAGGGAGAGAGAGAGTAGAAACTGAAAGGGATCAGAAGTAGAGGGCTGGGACTGGTCATGCATGCACTAATGCACCTTGATGAGCTAAGACTCATCCACCTTTAAAAAACACACACACACACACACACAGAGAAAATGTACACATTTACACATACACTCGCCTGTACACACACGCTTGCTCACCCACACATTCTCTTGTACAAATTACACAATACACATTTACAGATATACACACAAAAAATGTGCACATACACTCTCTCACACACACACACACACACACACACACACACACACACACACAGAGGCAGCGGCCTTGTCGCTGTAATCCAAAACCGCATGCCCCGCCTCCCTGCAGAGGCGCTTGTCTGTCAAAGATTCACCTTTTTTACACAGAGACGCCAATCAATGGCCAGACAAAGATGGGGAGGTGTGTGTGTGTGTGTGTGTGTGTGTATGTGTGTGTGTGTGTAGGGGAGTATTTAGTATACTGCCATACACAAAAAACAAACAGTGGAAGCAAGACAACAGCAAGACAATCATTTACCACCAAAACTTCCAAAGCTGCTGCTATTTGGTGAACGTGATGAATTATCAGACGCAGGCCAACAAACTACCAGCCGGTCCTGAACGCACCTCCGATGGGACTTTCTTCACCTTTCCAAATCTTCCATTTCTGACTGTCGGATTTTTTTTTTCCATCTCCTAGCTTCATCTCATAACGCTAAAACCCAATTGTGGGCTAGCCCCGCTACCGGACCGACAAACCCCCAGAGCGTCCCGAGACAAAACTCCCGCCAGAGTTGACTCCACTTCATAAACAGATCTCACATACGCTCCATTTACTTGCACTTCTTTCTCCCCCCCCCCCCCCCCCCCTCTTCCAGACAATCTGTCCCTCTCTCCCCTTCCTTTCTTTCCTCACTCCTCCCTCCTCCACGCCTCCCCTCCCCTGCGCGCGAGTCCTGGCTGCTGCAGACATTTGATCTGGCTGCCTTGTGATAGATTGACAGGTAATGAGGAGGTTGAAGGGGCGTTGGAGACAGGAGCAGGTGTTCAGCACAGTCTTTTTGGCCGGCGCTAAGCTGCCATGTCCTTCACTGCTGCACCACACCACTCCACTTCCTCCCTCTCTCTCTCTCTCTCTCTCTCACTCTCACTCATTCTTTCCCCTCTGTCTTTATTTCTTTCCACCATCCCCCCTTTTTTCTCTTCCTGAGAGAAGAGGACGGTGCAATCCATCACGCGGTGACACGGTCGGACATGGAGTGTCTTTATATGGGGAGAAACGCATCAGCCGTGGAAATAAATAGAGAAACGAACATCGGGTCCCATGCTGGCGGAGGCAAACTAGGCCTCGGACTGATCAGTCAAACTGTGTCGAGGAGACACCGAGACTGATTTGGAGCATCCTGCGTAGCGTTCCGACCGATATGGGTCCGCCGAGGCCGATACCGATGACGTTGTTTTTTCTGACTGAAGCTGCCGCAAGCCGATCCCCGCGTCGTTTAGAGCATCATGGGACACTAAGACGTTTAGGTTTCACTGCAGCTTTTACAGACTGTTGAGTAAAATCCTCCCACACCACACTGGAATGACTTCTCAGGTCATCTGATGTGTAAGTGATAAAACTATATTCACTAGCAGCGGTCAGAGAGGAACCCCGTCAAGGTGGAACGACCGATTGGCCGATATCTGACATCTTCACAAAAAGGACAATATCGGCAAACCGGTATATCGGTCTAATCCGACTACTTCGACCTCTTTTACCGCTGCTGACATAAGCAAAGCGCTGTTGTGCATCGCACCACACAAACTGAGAGGATGAGCTGAGGAGGAGGATGGAGGAGAGGGAGGGGGAAGAAGAGGTGAATCAAAAGATGGGTCGCCGGCGAACCTAACCGCATAGATGGTTTGACGTGGTCCGAATCAGGAGAGGAGTTGGTTGTTTTGCTGAATCGAGGCATTGGTTCGGTTGGGTTTCACAGTGCACAATATCGAGCAAATCATAATCCAGCGACACAAGCCACACGGCTGCTGGCATTTCCTCGGTTGGTCAGACGTGTGGTGCAGAAAAGGACTTTCTCTCGGGGTAAAACTTAACCCCGTTTAACCCCTGTTTAACCCCGCATTGACCAGAGCTTCCTGTAGCGGAGTCGGATCACGTGACTCTCGGTCCGAAAGCAAACTCCCACTCAACGCGGCCTGCTGTGTTCTCGTAAGGCCGAACCAAACCCCCGACGCACCAAACCCCCGACGAACCAAGGGAAACCGCCGGCGGCTTCCAAATAACTCCTCTGAACCGGCTAGGCGTGGAAACGCACCGAAAAGGCAGCGAGGCTGGAACAAGGCCTCGGACCCATAAATCCACCCCTCCGGTTTACTACCTAACATTAAAGGACATGTCAGCCTCCTAAATCAGCGGGCGGCGAGGAGACAGCGGGGCTAAACCAGGGAGCATTAGCATGTTCCCTCCAACATTCCTGAGAGGTGAACAAACTCCCGCCGACCGCCGAAGTTCAAACCCTTCAATCTGAGATTACCCCGATCAGCTCGCCGCTACGACGGGGTTTAGGGTTTTTTTTGTCTTCCGCGAAATCCAGCTTCCAGGTCTGACTTTCAGACCGGCTTTACTTACGCGAACGTCTCTACCTGGACAGTCGTGAAAGACGGTGTAATTATTTGAAATAACTCGAGATAACAGACGGAATTAAAAGACGAGCCGCCGCCACCGCCGGGCTTAAAATTAGCCGTTTCCCGATTGTCACCCTCCTCAAAGAGAACCTGTTTTCTGGAATGGAAAAAAAAAAAAAAAAGTCGACGTCGCGCAATCACATTCAAACACACTCGCCTGTCAGTTTAGAACTCAAACACACACACACACACACACACACACACACACGCTGACAAGACACACATTCACGCACACACGGACCGAAACTCGTCCGACGCGCTAACACACACACACACACACGCACACACACTTTTTAAGCCCTCGCCTGGCATCAGCTGTCACACAACCTGTCTCGGAGAACTAAGCAGAGACAGACACTGTCAACTTAGAGTGCCTCAAATGCCCACATCCAGCCAGGCAGGGGAGAAATCAAGCCCCGTCTCCCAGTATAATTTGCGCTAATCCTTCATGGGAGATAGCAAAGTCTACGGCGTATCTGGCTAATAGCATCAGTCAGCGGCAGGTTCTAATCTCATATTTAGACCCATTTCCATCACGGACTGACGACAAAAGCACCAGCACAAAGTGTGATTACCTTCTTCTTCTTCTTTTTTTTACATTTCTGCATGACGTGACTCCTGATAATGGCGGGCGGGGGAGGTGGGGAGGAGGAGGAGGAGGAGGAGGAGGGGGGGGGGGGAGGGTTAAAAACACGAGAGAAACTTAGAGGTTCTCGTCTTAGCGGAAAAGAAGAAGAAGAAGAAGAAGAAAGTCATTTCAGGCGGCGATGCAAGACAGGTGGACAGGGGAGGGGAAGAACAAATCAGCAGAGAAAAAGTGAAGGTAAAGAGAGGAAAAAAAACCTTTCAGTCGAGGGAGCGGGCACGCACACGCACACGCACACACACACACACGACACACAACACACACACAGCCCCTTTTCAAAGCGTTTACAACCTGTGGTGTTTGTCCTGCTCTGCTGGCTGCTTCACCGCTGTGCATTTGAATGCCGACTGGAGTGCATCCCTCTCTCTCTCTTTTCAGACAGCGCCATAAAAGACGGCGCGGCACAATGAGGGCCTCCTTTCAGCCAAGTGGGGCTGCCCGAGGGGTAGGGAAGCAACCGCCCGGAGAAGCCCGCCCCTCAGCCGCACGCTACTCTGCTCCCGGGGCGCAAACCGCGGCACAACAAGAAGGCGCCGGGGCCTTGATGAGTAATGAGAGATTATTCACCCTGATGACAAAACGGAGCAGAAACAAAACTATACCAGAAGGGTTCGGGGATGCGGAGTCCTTGAGTTGCTATGGCCGCTTTCCCCTACACACAGCTTTCCTTTTTTTTTCTTCTCTCCTCTCTTTCTTCTCTCATTAGTGTGTGTGTGTGTGTGTGTGTGTGTGTGCGTGTGCGTGACCTGGCTAAGGGAGGGAGACAAAAGGAAGGGGAGGTAGCATAAGGATCCTAATGAAGCCGTAAATCAAAAAGTCCAATGAGAAAAGACTCTGAAGGAGGATCACATCACTGGGGATCAATGGAGACATCTATGCTAAGAGAACCGTTGCAAAGCAACACACACACACACACACACACACACACACACACTGAGAGGGGGGGGGGGAAAAGAGGAAAAACAGCAAACATATGCACCGGCGTATGCGTTGAGGTGGTGCAAAGCTTAAAGAGAGGCCAACTCACGGCCGAATGTGTAAGTACACACACACACACACACACACACACACACACACACACTCGTCTACAATTTATTAAACTTCCTCCACGTCGTCCCCTCCCCGAAATACAAAAACAGGCCTCTGGAGTTCCTCCCTCTCGTCTGAATAATACCGGCTGTGATGAATGGCGGCATAACTCTGATATCCACGATCAATCTCTCCTTTAAAGACGCATTCATCTCCAGCGATGCCGATGTGGGTGGGGGGGGGGGGCATGACTGTGTTCCTGACCTCCTAGCAGGGTAGGGGGAGGAGTGCAGGGTAGGTGTGGGGTGGGTAGGGCCGGGCCCAAGGGTGCTGGCGGGGCGGGGGCGTCCACTGAGTGATGTCTGTCAGCTCACATCTGGCTGCAAAAATAAATGAGGCTTATGAAGACAAATGAAAAGGGCCCGTCTCTGGGGGAGGGAGGGGGGGGGGGGGGGGGGGGGGAGAGGGGGGAGACAAAGAAGAGGGACAGAGAGAGAGAGAGGGAGGTAGAGGCCGGATAGGAGGATAGGAGGTGAAGGGACGTTCAAACCTCCCAGCAAAACACGTTGATGTTGGGTGACATGCTGATTGGACGAATCAAAAGTAAAAGGCGGGACCTAAACCTCTTCATGACATCAGTAAAAAAACTAAAACATTTTTACCGCGGCGTAATACGATAAAAACACCAAAGAAGAAAGATTTTCAAAATGGCCACCGTGTGACCAAAACTCATACCTATGGCTGTGTGTGTGTACAGAGGGCTGGGGGAGACGGGGGAGTCAGGGGAGAGGGGGGGGGGAGGTTTAAAGAGTGAACTCTCGGTGACCTGTTGGAGAGGTCGGCCCCCGGTGACACCGCCAGTGAATATTCCCCTTAATGATGTACCACGTCTTTTAACCCCGCAGACAAAGCAAGGAAACATCACACCGCCGGCAGGGCTCCCCCCGTGTCTTCCTTTTCTCTCTCCTCCCTCCCTCCCTCCCTCCCGCCCTCCCGTCTCTGCTTGCTCACCACCTCCAGTTGGGTTTTTTTTTAATTATTAACCGTAGATTTCCACTCTTCACGCCTTCCTGATCCTCCAGAAAAAGAGTCCGGCGTCAGAAAGCGCCCGGGTGAAGGTGCATGAAACGAACACGCGTGAATCGGAACAGCCGAGAACTTCGCGTTGCTCCGAATCGCACGCCACGAGTCTGATAATACTTTTGGAATCTTGGCGTTTTCTTTCATTAAACTTCCACCAAAACTTCCCAGGCGTGCTCTTGCCCAACCACATGTCTGTTTTTGCTTGATCTCTGGTCTCCTTTCTAACAATAAAAAAAAAACTACAAGAGGCCCGACCGAGGCTCGCACCGTCGATGTCAACTTTTTAAAAAGACATCCGTCTCTGGCAGAGGGGGTTGTGGACAGAACAGGCAACGGGGGCCGGCTCCACGGCAACACCGGGAGCTCTGGCCTCCCTCAACTTCTAATCTGTCCACGCTGGAGGAAATGAGCGGCGCTGTAAAACGGGGGAGGGAGGTCGGGCGGCGGCGCACACCCAGGTGAGATAGTTTATTGATTCTGGAGGTGGCTGTGACGGAGTTAACCCTAACCGGCGGTGGGTGGTGGTGGTGGGGGGGGCGGGGGGGGGGGGGGGGGGTGGATGAAAAGGTGAGCAGATGATGGATGAGAGGGAGCTGGAAATGGAGGTGAGACATTAACACGGCGTTGTGGGACGGGCGTGCCGCGGCAGGGCTCGCTACCGTGAGCGGCGGGCTACGCTAACGACGAGCTGTTTCATAACGTTTTTCGCCTCCCCCCTCACCCTCACCCTCACCCTCACCCCACCCCCCCCACCCCCCCCCAGCCCCCCTGGCGCTCAGCACGGTGACCCGCGGACCTCCAACTGGGGGCCCCACCAGCCAGACGAGTGGTAATCACTCTGTCAAACAACTCTTTTACGACGGCAGGTATGGCGTGAGTGTGTGTGTGTGTGTGTGTGTGTGTGTGTGTGTGTGTGTGTGAGACATAATGAATGAAAGTTAGTAAGGGATATAGGCACGAGCAACTACACTGTAAAAAGGCAACAAGAAAGAAAACAAAGCCAGTTTTTAACACACACACACACACACACACGCCTGCACAGCGCCGTACCCACCGGATGCTCGTGCACACGGGGAAGACGAGAAAACATTACAGGGCCCTGTTTTTGGCACCAGGCAGAGCGAGGAGGGAGGGTGGAGGTGGTGGCGGTGGTGGTGGTGGTGGTGGGGGGGGGGGGAAACGAGGAGGAGAGTGTACGGTTGGGGGCGGGCTGAAGGAGTGGATACGAGGGAGGGGAGGGGAGGGAGGGAGGGAGGGAGGGAGGGAGGGGAGGGTTGAGCGTTGGAATGAACTCTCTCAGGCTTTGTGGTGCACGTTTCCCAAGGCCCCCGCCTGGCCCCTTTGATAAATGACACATGTCATTCTGTCAGCCTGTGACACTGCAGCTGGGAGGCCCTGTGATATATGGCTCTGCTGAAAAAGGAAATCAACTTTTTTCCCTCTCTCTCTCTCTCTCTCTCCCTCCCCCCTTCTCCCTCCCTCCTCCCCTCCCCTCCCTCCCTCCCTCCCCCGGCCCGGGCTGAGTGCATGGCCTTTTTATATGAGGATTTAGGTTTCCTCTGGTCCAGTAAGCTCCCTCCTCCGCCTCCTCCTTCTTCCACCCCTATCTTCTCTGCCTCCCCCACCCTCCCCCCCGCCCTCCCCCGCCTCCCAAAAAACAGGCCTGCATGCGGCCAGGTTGCAGCTGGTTCGTTCTGCCTCGCACACAATGACGCAGCTATTATGGTCGCGTACAAAGCTGTAACCTGAGGAAAAAAGGGGCAACGCCACGTCGGAGGTGAATCCAAGATTTATGGGCAAAAAGCCGAGGAAGTAAACAAAGTATGAAGTTTTTTAGTAGGGGGGGGTGGGGGGGGGCAAGGGGGAGGAGTGGGGAGAGGGGGGGGGGGGTAAGGCAGATTCCGGTTGGGCAGGATGGCTGGTGTCTCCCACTGGGTCATCTGTCATCCATGTGTCTGACTGGAGGACAAGCACACACAGCCCTGGAAACATCACACACACACACACACACACACACACACACACAGACACACTCCCACAGGAACTGGGATGAACCGAGAAAGTATGCCACACACACACACACACACACACACACACACACACACACACACACACACACAGACGCAGGCAGATAAATATTCACACTCGGAAAGAGATCTCAGAGTGAATACCCGCACTATCAATCTCCAAACGGTACCAAAAAAAAAAAAATGAAAACAAAGAAGCGATGAGGTTTTATTTCACAGGGCGAGCGAGTCCAGCCAATGAGCTGCTCCCGTGAGGCCTGCCTTAACCCTCCCTTCCTGGCGGATTAGCCTATCACGGCATCCCATTGACCCTTCCACTCCTCGCGCCGCCCACACAGCGAGCCAGCACACGGAAGACGAATATCTCTCTCTCTCTCATGCACACACTTTTCTTTTTTTTTTTTTTTTACTCTCTCTCTCTCTCTCTAATCATATCCTGGCTTTTTTCTCACTCCCTCCCTCCCTCTCTCTCTCTTTTTAACCCCTCCTCCTCCCTCTCTTCTCTGTCTCTCAACGGCTGACCTGTTATCGGCGCTCTGGAGATTTAACGGCCAGAGAAACAAGGCAGAGCGTGAGTCAGGCGTGACCGGCGTCGCCTCTCAATCTCCATGTGCTCACACACACACACACACACACACACACACACACACACACACACACACACACACACACACACTTCACACAATTGAACACATAAGAACACACTGATTCTGGATCAGCAAATATCATCATGAGCCGGGGCCATGAGTCCGGCCAAGTCAAATCAAGCCCGGAGTGACGGAAGTGTCTGTGTGAAATCCCAGGAATGAGGAAAAGGATAGAGGCCACTGAGCAGGCTGCACACACACACACACACACACACACACACACACACACTAATGATCTGGCTGCTCACACACTCCCGACATTAAGAGTTCACTATGCGTTGCTATGGGGACCAGGGCTACTTTGACTAAAGGGGAGAGAAAGAGCGAGAGACAGAAAGAACGAGAGAAAGGAGAGAGAGGACGGCATGAAAAGAAAGCAGGAGAAGCCAATGAGGAAACAAAGGAGGAAAAGAGAGAGAGAGAGAGAGAGAGAGAGAGTAGGGCTGGACTGATATATTTCTCTTAGCCGATATTGGCCTTTTATTAGAAACCAGATGGACACGATGCCGTCTGATAGATTAGATCTGATAGATTATCGATGGCAGAACGGATCAATACTGGTCGTCTATGAGAAGCCCTTAACCTGAAATGACACTAAAAGAGATATTTTGATCATATGTCTTATTGTTGTTGTTGTTATTATTATTATGGGTTTCAATGGAGAGTTTTAGTGTCAGAGGCTTTCCCACTTGAAACAGTGAATACTTGGAATTTTTTGGGGGTTGGGAATTTTTCTGGGTCATGAAAACGGTCGACTTTAAAGACTTCCAGTCCAAATGTATCGGCGTTGGCCTCGGAAAACCCTGTATCTGTCGAACTCCTAACACGACCGAGAGAGAGAGAGAGAGAGAGAGAGAGAGAGAGAGAGAGAGAGAGAGAGAAACCCCGCCAGAGTCGGAGAGGGAGAGCAAACAAAAACAAGCAGAGGAGCGCCGCGCTCGGACCGCGGGCCACCTGGGGGTCGCGACCTGCCGGCGACCCCGTCAGATGTGCACTCTGTGTGTGTGTGTGTGTGTGTGTGTGTGTGTGTGTGTGTGCGCGCTGGGGCAAGGCATCATTAGGGCTGAGTGATGAGCAGCGGCCATGTCTGAGCGGCTGCAGGGCAGAGCTCCACCGCTGACGCTGCATTTAGAAATGCCACAGGGCTCCACAATGCCTCCATAGGACCAGTGCAACAACTATGGAGGGGTGGGGGGGTGGGGGTGTATGTATACACCCCACCACCCCCCCCACACACACACACACACACACCTTGTTAACAGGCTGCCTCTGTGGCCCACGGGATCTCGCCATACACATGTAGACAACAAACACATTGAAAACACACACAGCCGCTACTGGAAGAACATTCATAGCGCTAATGTGCGTCTGCTGCCTATACAGTGTGACCATTGTAGCCATTTTGTTTTGGTTCAGTCGCTTTTTTTTCTTTCTTTTTTTTCCTCTGATTTTTTTTTTTTTGCTTTTAATCACAGGAGGAGGAGGAGGAGGAGGAGGAGGAGGAGGAGGAAGCGGCGCGGGGGAAATGGAAAAAGACGTACGACAAGAAGGGCAGTGTGTGGGAGGCAAGATCTAAGGGGGTGTGTGTGTGTGTGTTGAAACAACAGCTCCAACGGGGGCCCCAACACACACCCATATATATGTGTGTGTGTGTGTGTGTGTTGGAGGCCAAGGTCAGCCGGGGGGGTGAGTCGGGACCCGAGAAAAAAGGTGGGGCGAACCCGCGACCCCCCGGCGTCCCCGCCCGGCGCCCCCGATCCCCCGGCGGAGCGTTTCGCCTCAATTAATCACCGGGATTGTTACGCCGCGGTAATACCAGAAACAATCTCCATGATCACACGCACAAACAACATTTCAAATTGCTATCATCCATCTCACCTGCCCCCCCCCCCCTTTTAAAAAAGCAGGAGGGGGGGTTGTGGCGAATGGCTGTTCACCGGAACTCCTCTCACTCCTGTGGTATGGCGGCTAGATGATGGTGAAAAATTACAAAACGCGCTGAAAAAAAAAAGGGCGTCGGGGGCCGAGGGGATCGATGCGCCAGGCAGGGACCCCGCTACGCTAAAACACCGGCCTGAACTCAGACGCATCCGGTTAATATTTAATCCCACCATCCATCTCCACGTGGAGCGCTTCCCTTTTTAGCTTTAGCTGCCGTTTACTGTGATTACACACACACACACACACACACACACACACACACAACCGTTGTGTGTGTGTGTGTGTGTGTGTGTGTGTGTGTGGATAAGAGAGCACGGGGGTTGATTTGCATGGGGATGAGGGGGAAAAATATATATGTATTTTATTTATTTTTTTCGCTAATCGCTCGGAGCGTTCTGGTCACCAGCTTGAGACACAAGGAGGTAAGAAAAAGAGGGAGAGAGAGAGAGAGAGAGAGAGAGAGAGAGAGAGAGAGAGGTGATGCAGAGAGAAGCTATGAAAGCCAAACTGGATTTCACTCTGAGGCCTGCCTTCTTTAAAACAAGAGATATGCAAATAAAAGCCGGAGTAGCGAAATAACACTGATATTATCTTCTCCCCGGGTTCCTTTTTCCGCGGCAAACGATTTCCAGGGAGGAAATCCAAAACTGTAACTCCCAAGTGAACATGCAAATCCGCCTTGCGTATTCCTGGGAAGGCGTCTGCACCCGCTCTCATGTTGCTGTTTTATTTCTTCTACCCCCCTCCCCCCCACCCCATATTCCTCATTGAAGCCTCTCGTGTTTATTCTGCACCGGCAACTGAAAAAAAAACACACAAAAAACCCGCTCACAACGCGAGCCGAGTGACGGCGGCTAGCGCACACGTCCCGGAAACAACTTGACAAATTCCTAAAAACGTCATACGCTGTGTAATTAAAAATAAGGGGTCTGTCGTAGAAACAGGACAGACCAAACAGCATCTATGTAGCGGGTCAACTGTTTCAGACGCTTTATTTCTATCTCTATCTCTATTGCGCGCACACACGCACACACACACACACACACACACACACACACACACACACACCACTTTAACCAAATGAGTACGATAACACACATTGCTCTCTACTATATAACGAAGAGCAAATGGAAAAATTGACGACGTTCCACTTCTGTTCTATTGAGAGGTCTCACACACACACACACACACACACACACACACACACACACACCTTCACCAGTTTGACCAGCTGAGTACTACTGGTGCCTTAAAGGTGCATTCAAGTACACGTCCTCTTTCTGTTACTCGATTCACGTCCTCCATCCTCCACGTTGGAGACTGAACGGAAGCCCGCAAAGTTCAACCCATCTGGAAAAAATATTTTATTTTTTTTAAATGGACGAAACACCCCTCGGATCCGACCCGTCCACCCCCCCCCTCCTCCTCCTCCACCCCCGAAAATGTGTTTGTCAGCCAGCGGAGGAAGCGAGCCTTCGAGATGGGCGACGGCAACTGTTCATTTTCCCACTCACTGACCTCATCTCCCCACTTTACAATGTGGAACACCAGCGGCCCTCAATTAGCCAACAGTTAACGGGGGGGGGGGGGGGAGCTGGGGCCAGCCTGAGAGGCTACACACACACACACACACACACACACACACACACACACACACACACACACACACACACACACACACACACTCCTAAACTCCACAATGGTAAGATATATGAAGATAGGGTTTGTGATGCTAGTGTTGCCTTATGATGATCACTGACTGGAGCCAGTACTGTAGTGTGGGGAGGGGGGGGGGGGGGCACCACCCTGAGAGGTCACAGTATATATACACACTGCTACAGCTGGGTAATAACAGCCATGATCGCTGATACGCCACGATATTGATCTGCTGCTGCTGTTTCAAGGGGCTGGAGGGGGGGGTGAGGGGGTAACACCACTGACAAGGGTAAAGTGTTACTTCTCTCACACACAGACAGCTGGGCAGGGTGGAGGGGGTGGTGGGGTGGCTGGGTGGTGGTGTGGTGGTGGTGGTGGGGGGGGTGGTGCAGTCGGCCGGCCGGGCAGTAATTCTTAATTGACACCTGTCAGGATAATGGCGGCAGTCACAGCTGCTGCGGGAGAATTTGTCCATCGTCCCGTTCATCTGTCAGCTCTAATACCCGTCCTAAAAACCTGCCCCCCCCCCCCCACCACCACCACCACCACACCCCCAACCACCACCACCACCTACAGCCCACCCCCCCAACCTCTCCAACCCTCCGCGCTGCTGCTGCACTACACATCTCCATCCATCCATCCTTCCTCCCTTCCTTCCCTCTCTCCCTTCCTCCTTTCCTTCCCTCTCTTCACTTCAATTCAACTGTTTATCAGGATCAACATTGTCACGAAAAAATGTTCCTTAACAAAAAATTCATTGAAGCCGTGCGGAGACGATTCATTATTTGCTTTGACACCACGCACGATACACAACACACACTTGAGAACATGTAGTGAAACGATCTCTCTCTCTCTCTCTCTCTCTCTCCCCCATTCACTCTCTCCCAGCGTTTCATTTCCCCCCCGACCATCTCCATGTGACGTTTGTCCGTTGAGGTAAAAAAAACAAAAAAACACACACACACCACCATTTAAAAACCCTTGTTTTATCCCGTTTTTTCATTCGCACGCACGCACACACACACACACACACACACACACACACACACACACACACACACACACACACACACACACACACACACACACACACACACACACACACACACACTCCCCGCTTCTCTCTTTGCTTTTTTGAAAAAAAAACGAGTATTTATCCAGAAGAGGGAGGGGGGGGGGGGGGAGGGAGGGAGGGAAGGGATGTGAGATGTGAAACATGTTGGGAGAGAGGAGAAGAAATAAAGAGAGAGGGAGAGAGCCGAGAAACGAGATGAGAGGTATGTGAACGAGAGAGAGAGAGAGAGAGAGAGAGAGAGATGAAGAGACATGGAGGAAGAGGAGCGAGGAGAGGGAGGCGTGTGCAGGGGTTGGGTGTCCCTGGATGGGGCTCTGGCTCTTCAGCAGTGGGCCCATCTCGTTTGTCTTGTTTGTTTGTTGGCATCAAAGCGCTGCCTCTCACTCCCCCTTGCTAACTGATGTAATGAGTGGGTAAGCTACATCTTTTTCTTTTTTCTTTTTTTTTTGGTGGGTGTTTTTTTTTTTTTTCTCCCTCACCCCCCCCAACCCCCATGCGCCGAGGAATTCAAATACTTATTAGACAAAATATTCTGTAATTGCTCATCTTTTATTGATGGAAGTAACATGTTAAATTTCACTCTGGCAGACTCCCCTACACCCCCCTCCTCCCCCCCCCCCCTCCCCCGGAGGAGGCGCGCCACTGATCTGGAAAGCAGATTTACAGCTAATACTTTACTTAAGAAAATTTGAGATGTCAACTGTTGCGCCTTAAATGTTGCGAGACTACGGCTTTCCCCTCTCATCTTCTTCTTCTTCGCGTCTCGCCGCGAGAGAGGGGGGGGAGAAAAAAATAAATAAAACTACAAAAAAAACAACATAAAACAACATATCAACAATTTTTCATTAATGAGCTTTTAAGCTTTACATCCCCCGCCGTGGTGCCTTAACAAAATGTAATTACTCAGCACAAGACAAATATTACAGCGTAATTAAGCACGCTCAACGCCGAGCCGGTAACAGAGACAAGCGCGCCGTTCGTCGAGGCCGCGAGTCCGATCGCAATTTTCACGAAAACCCGGAGAGTAAGCGTTTTGTTGTGCTGCAGAGAAATGAGAAGCAAAAAGTCTTTATTTTGAGGGGGAATTGTTTTTCTACAGCAGTCAGGAGTACGATCGCTTGTCAGCCCGGTCCCAGAGGGCTGCTTTCTATCTGTTTCAGACTTTCTTTTTTTTTTTTTTTTTGGGTCTGTCCCATGACTTGCTGCTGTTTTTATGTGCTGCAAGGCAAGGCAACAAAGCACATCTGGCCGCTTTAATGATATGATTTCCCATCATGCTAAGCCACCTCCATTATGACCTCCCACAGAGGCACCCTGGCTGCACTTCAGCATAAGGTCTAGGTGTGTGTGTGTGTGTGTGTGTGTCGATCTGTCTGTTTGTCAGTCTGGCGGTCTGTGTGTTTATAGTCGACGGTGTGTGTGTGTGTGTGTGTGTGTGTGTGTGTGTGTGTGTGTGTGTGTGTGTGTGTGTGTGTCTGAAGTGCAGATAGGGTGACGCTCTGCTACTGATGGTAGCGACGTGCCCCGAGGGCAGCTTTTTTGTCAAAATTTCCCTCGGAAAAAATCGTCAAGAAAGAAGGAAAAAAGACGTGGAAGGGCATCGCTATTCTGGTGAAATGCATCCTTATCTGTGTAAACATTCACCGACCAAACCGAAACCCCCGACTAACATCCTCCAGTTGATAATATTAGTTGTATTGCTCTGTTGGTCTTGATTTTGTGACTGCTTTGTGTCAATGTGGGCTTTTTTTTTTTTTGGAGCGCACTGGCTGGTGAAACTGAATTTTCTCGAGGACAATAAAGCAAGAAAACACACACACACACACACACACACACACACACACGTGCAAACACACCAGGAGCTTGTGGCGACTGGAGGCGTCAGAAGAGCCGGTTGAGCATGTTTGACCTTTGACTGGCTCAATTCCCAGATGCAAATTTAACTATTAGTTTCAGAGGGTGGCGCAAGAGCAAAAGTGGCTATCGACGAGGCCGATCGATGCCACCTGCTAACGACACCGCCGCTCCAATTAGCGTAACCTCTAGTCAAGCCCGACCGCCAAACACACACACACACACACACACACACACACACACACACACACACACACACACACACCGAGGGGAACGGCCAGGAAAAAAACACACACGTAGAAGAAGAAGAAGAAGAAGAAGAAAAAATAATACACAGCCTGCGGTGGATCAATGCGTGTTAGCGCTGATACTCTGGTGGGCTTCAGGTGGGGGAACGGTGGGCCGGTGTGATGGTGAGAAATGTTGCCGGGTTTTTTTTTTAGAGGTCGTGTTTGAGCTCCTGCAGGGGGGAAGGGGTTGAGGTTGGGGGTGGGGTTCTTAAGGCAGGCCTCGCTAAAGAGGATGACTAACGCGGTTACCGCTACACCCGTCGAAGTTATTCATTGCAGGAAAGCTAACACCGCTCAGCGCCGATCTGCAAGCACACACACACACACACACACACACACACACACACACACACACTCTCTCGCCCGTTGCATTGAAATAAAAAGCGTCTCCTTTTTCCCAGTAGCTTCGCAAAAAAAAAAAAAGAAAAGAAACAAGCCCTGAAACCATCCAGCTCACAAGTTCAAATCACTCCAACTTCCAGGCCTGCACCACCGGCTCCGAGCCAAAAACAGACCGAATCAACCAAAAGAGTGTTTTCACGTCTCAGTGTGCAAAACAAAAAAAAATCCAGGAGAAAGTGTAAAACACACCTAACATACAGTGCCGTGCTCCCCGGGCTGTTGAGAGGTGGTTGGGGTAAGGAGGGTGGAGAGAGAGAGAGAGAGAGAGAGAGAGAGAGAAAGAGAGAGAGGGTGGTGGGGGGGGGGGGGGGGCACATAAATCTCAGCATGCTGATTATTTGGAGGAGAGAATATCACGTAACAGCGTCGTCAAGTAAGAGCACAAAGGTCGCTGTGTAATCTTAGCCACCCCGGGCACGCAAAACCATTAATCCCCGGGGCGCTGCGACCCCCCCACCCCCCAACACACACACACACACACACACACACACACACACCCAGCTCAGAATATACCGGAGGACCTGCAGCCGCTACGTAGCTACGTGCTAGGTGGAGGCCGTGCCTTTTTTGATGTGGTGTGTGTGTGTGTGTGTGTGTGTGTGTGTGTGTGTGTGGGGTTACACCTGAAAACACACACGCGGAGCTGCGAAAACTACAAAGACGTTTTATAGGGTCGCTACTTTTCACCTGGCATCAACCGGGTGATTCAGATTTCAAAAATAATATTCCAGCAACAGTGCAAAAAAATAAAATAAAATCCTAATCTCGCCCCTCCTTGCAAACAACATGAAACTTTAACATCTTTGCTGCCTTGCTCCCAAACAAACCACCCCCCCACCCCCGGAATTAAAAAAAAGTTAGTAACCAATTGAAATGAAATGAGTGTGTGACAGGGGAGAAAATAAAGGTTGCAACCCGTGCACTGCAGGAGGAGGAGGGTGTGTGTGTGTGTGTGTGTGTGTGTGTGTAAGCTGCTCTGGCCTTGCTTATTACGTGGTTAAGGGTGGTGGTGGTTGGAGGGAGGGTTGGGGGGGGGGGGAGGGGGGGGGGGCAGCTTACTGAGGTCATTAACTGGCATTGTCTCCTGACATGATTAGTCAGGTAGCAAAGTCCATTTGTCACCTGCACAGGCAAATTGAGTTGGTGCTGCACTAGGGGCTATGGGGACTGTATAATATCAACTTGATTACATCAAGGCAGCTGCGGACTTGACACCTTACTGAATTTGTCAGCATTAATCGTTAGGGCCTGTCACAAATCCATCAGCTCTCCAGATAATTAGGGCTCTCTCTAATGAAGCCGACGGGAAGCAACCTTACCTTTTTTCTCTCCCCCTCCTCTCTGATAATTAACCACTGTCTTCCCCGGGAAAAAAAAAAAAAAAAAAGAGCCACTTTTCTTTCCTCCTTCCTCCTTCCTCATCCTCCTCCCAGGACTAGCTCTAACAACCCGGCCTCGGATGAAAGACAACGTCACTCTGTTGTGGGTTTTTTTGTGTGTGTGTGTTTTTTTTTTTTTACCACCACCCTCTTCCTCGTCATCTCTCTCTCTCGTCCTCGCCAGCTTTAAACGAGGAGGGTGCGATGGGGCTACAAGTGTAATAACACACACACACACACACACACATGCAGCCATGAACACACAATAGGGGGGGAGATATTTTACACTCTTGCACGTGCAGGAATTCAACGCTACTCCCTTGGAATTCCTATTAAGTTTCCCTAGATGAAAATCAGGAAAGGATATATAACGTCTAATGGATGCTAGGTGTTTGCCTCAGTAGGACCACATAGCTAATATCGAGGCCATTTTCTGTTGCAACACACACACACACACACACACACACACACACACATAAAAAGCTTCAAAATAAATGCTTGAGCATGCATCTATATTTTTTTAAAAAATCAAAAATTCATTGCAAAAATAAGAAATAGCTTCATGTAACTGCAACACTATTGTACTGTAAAATGTATTATTAAATCAGTTTAAATTTTTTTCGGGGGGGAAACTACAGTAATTACTGCTGCTACATGAGACATTTATTGTAGCACTTCAAATTATAAAAATACAAATTGTAAAAACTGATCGTAAAAAAAACCCTGCCTATTAGGGCTCTCATCTTCCCTCTCTGATGTGGGGGGGGGGTTCGTTTGTACAGGACTGGGCTTTGAAACAGTCGTATATAAAAATACTGTCTAAACACGTAATATTCTCCAACAAAAAAAGAAAGGGAGGGGGGACAATAAAAGCCCCCGTGGAGACAAGTCCACTACTGCTGCTGGGAGCTTTTTAATTCTCTGAGCCCTGATTTCCATGCTTGGTCCTACCATGAGCAATTTCCTCTCTGAGCAGCAGAACAGAGAGGAAGCCACAGGTCAGTAACAGTTCCCAGTGGACCATCAGGCTGGTGTGTGTGTGTGTGTGTGTGATAGTTATTTGTTGCTGCTGTAGTGTGTTATCTCTGACCGACTGTCATGTTTCGTGGAAGAATGGAAAACGTCCCGCCTGCCAAGCTGCGATTGACCATTACAACCCATGATGCACACGGCACTCAATGGACAGCCTAATGGATCAATGGTGTGTGTGTGTGTGTGTGTGTGTGTGTGTGTGTGTGTTGGAATCGAGAGAGAGAGGAACGAGGGAGGGGAGGGATGGGGGGTCAAAGCCATGCCATGTTTTCACGCTTCCGTCTACAGGAGGAAACCTTACAGGAGTCCAACCGCGACTCCCGACCTTTTTTTTTTTTTTTTTTTTGTCCCCCGGCGTGATGCCGCACCGAACACCGGGATCACAGGCTCCACATCTAAAAAGACGAAGGCCTTTCCTTCACAGCGCGGGCCAGAGACCATGTGAGCAGAGAGGCGAGAGCATGGAGAAAGACAGAAAGAAAGAAAGAGAGCAAGAAAGAAAGAGAGAGAGAGATGGAGAGCGAGCACCGGTTGAATGTTCCTCACACTCCATCCCACACAGCTCCTCATCCTCCTCATCATCGCCATCACCATGATCCTCCCCACCCCTACACCCCCCCCCCCCCTACTTAAAATGATAAAAAACCTGCCGAGTTCAAAGTCTTCGGCGCCTGGCCCTCCTGTTCGGTCCGCTTTGCACCTCATATTTCAAAATCTCTTTAAAATTCTATAACTGTCTTTTGTTCACTCCGGTTGTTAATGCCTAACTTCAAAGGCTCGGCCTCATTAGCACAGAGGTAGAAAACCCCTGTCACTCATTTACATTTGTTTAAAGGCTGCAGGGAGACGAGAGAAGGGGTGAGGGGGGGGGGGAGAAAAAAAAAAAGGGGGGAGTCCAAATCCAAACCACTAGAAGTCAACCTTGTCGGTCTTCTGCCAACACCTGGTTTTATCAGTTGGTCACATAGTAAATATTACACTCCCCCCTGCAGGGAGTGGATAATGAGTCCATTGCTTGGACTTGGGAGTCTCAGAATGGATGTGGATGTGAATTTGGATGGGAAAGTGCAACAAAACAAAAAACAACACAAACCCAAAACATACTTTTACCTTCAGGAAGGGTATAAGTGATGGATTCAACTACCTGGATAAAAAGGAGCGTTTGCTTTTTCTTCCCCCCCCTCTCTCTCCCCTGTGATCTTTTCAACACATCCGCCTTCCCCTTCATCTGCCTTTAGCATTTCCCCCTAAAAATCAAGAGATATGGATGATCCACCTAATTCAAAAACTTTTTTTTTCCTTTTCTTTTCGAGACAACAGGAGGAGTTGTGTGTTTGAGTGGCTAAACCCTACCAGAGGCACGCCTGTCTCTACGGTGGAGGGATTTATTGATGTTTATCAGGAATGAATAGATCAAAGACTGCCACATGACAGGCGATCAATCACGTATCAAATCAAGGATGGCAATCCTCTAATAAAACTGAGAGAAAGGAAGAAGGAAGAAAAAAAAAAAACCGGCTCTCACCAGTTTTCTCCCCCTTCTTTCCCAGTCAATTATTCATCATTACTCACTCTTGAACCTCAAAAGCACCCTTTTATCCCCCATAACACGCCATTTAGTTTATCTTACCGGTCTTAAGAGAACTTTCCTGGCAAGTGAAGGAGGCGGGGGGGGGGGGGGAATAATAATCTCAAAGTGGCATTGCGCAGATCTGTGCGTAATTTGCGCAATTAGCGGCATTTTAAACAGTTGCGCGCTAAATGGAATAACGTCAACAATTACAATTGTGAGTTGTGGAACGGGCAGCAGCATGCACAGCACAGCACGACAAGGGGATGTGGAAGGAGATATTTGTAGGTAAAACTAGTGCAGGGATGGGAAATGGTGGTAAAGGGGTGGGTGGGGGGGTGCGGGTTATACCTGCTGATCGCCGCGGCTCTTGCTGCTTTCTCCTCGGCATAGTGACCGTCACTTTCCACGGTGCTTCTCATGCAGGAATTACACACAAATCGAGTCTGTCAGTGGAGGAAAATCATCCCTTTTTCTTCGGGGAGGTGGGGCGGTTTGATATCGCAGCTGAAAAATGTCACAATCTTCTCTTCAAACTGGCTTGTCTTTTCTTTTCTTTTTCTTTTTTGTGGACTTAATGGTGGGCTTGACTTCAGCGATCAAACCCGCTCGAGAATTACGAACGGACGAGGCCAGCTCCTGACATCTTCTTGTCCATCAAAGATCATCCTTCCTTCATCTCTCTCATGGCAGGATGGGGGGGAAGAAAAGCAGCAGCAAGCAAGACCTCGAAACCCCCAAGTTTTCAGTTCACTCCCCCCGGGTAAAAAAAAAAAAACAACCTAAAAACCCACCGTGTTTGTTTGGCGAGGAGGGGAGATACTTTGTTGCGCCTTTTACGCACACCAAAACCCCCCAAAAATAAATCAACTCTGACGGTATAACCAAACAAATAAGTCCCGTGTGAGCGCACCGCACACCTCTTGATATGTAATGTATCCCCGTGTTTTCTTCTCCTCTTTTGCCACCGACCTGAAAGAGAGAAAAAGAAGGAGGGGAGAAAAGAGATAGACAGGCATTAGATGGGTTAATGTCAGTCCCGTCACCACCACGCCACCTCAGCCCGGATCCAAGCCTCACCAGTCCGGCGGAGACTTTTTCCTCCCTCCCCTACCTTCCCTCTTTCTCTCCTCTAGGAGGAAAAAAAAAAACAACAAACCGGGACGACCGGGGTTTCTTACTTACGTTTTAAGAGTCGTGGAAATGAATTTCACCGCTCATCTCATCTCGTTTTTAGACATAGTCGGGGTGGGTTTTTTTGGGGTAGGGGGGGCTTTGATGCGGTGGAGAGGATATCACTAAAGAGAGAGGGAGTGAAACAAACAAGACGCAGGCGCATCCAAGCCTCGCCGACAACAGATCAGATCGACATGGACTCAAATATTTCTCTCTCCTGTAGCAAAGGCAAGAAAAAAAAACACTAAGAAAAAGGGGAGGCAAAAAAAAAAACTCCAGGGAGTGATCCGAGGTCTCCGAGAAAAAATGGAAACGCGGTGGATCCAGAAGCTGTTTCAGACAGTCTCAACTGATAGACAGACGCATCGAGTGGCTTTTCCTGCTACATTTTTACTCCTCCCCTCTCCACAAGCGTCACCCCTGACAGAGGAGCCTACCTGTCAATCTTTTTAATTGTCTTGTTTTTCCCCCCTCTCTCTCTCTGCCTCTCTCTCTCCCTCTCTCTCTTTGCTTAAAAAAAACCCAAACCACTGACAAAGGAAGGGGTTGTCCTTCTTGAAACATCGGCACATCAACTTAAACCAAACTTATGTGGCACGTATAGCAAACCTCAGCGAGCACTACTCCGGTATAAGCGGCGCGCATAGGCTTGTTACAACAACTTGGATAACAGCTTTATCTTATAATAACCAAAGCGGCGCTGATAGTTCAGAGTTGAGCGTGGCGCCGACACACTCGGGGGGGGGGGGTTAGGGGTTCGATTCCCACTGGGAGGTGGTGTGTGTGTGTGTAACCAATGTTAAAAATGGATGCAGTCGTGGTACTGTAATTGGCGCTTTGCGTGAACGCGCCCAGCAAGCGGCACATGTAATAACAGGCGATAATGAAATGATATATGATAATAAAGCGACTGTATTAAACGTGCATGTTCCGTAGCTGAAGGCAAATCTAAACGGCGGATTATTCCCCGTAGCGTTAATACACGTTTTGGTTACAGGTGTAGTCCTGGTGCTACAGTACATGTGGGCGCACTACCGTGTTTTGACAACAGCGCTCCCCAAATAGAAATGCGACTTAGGTGCGCAACACGCTCATATGTGTTTAGTGTTATTTCTAGTTTGTTTTTAACAAGGGTAGGTAAGGTGTTTGGGGTTTTTTTTGGTGGGTTTTTTTCAGGGTAGGAAAGAGGTTGAGGATTTGTTAAGAGATGAGGATTGATTTGTTTCACCTTACTAGGAAGTGAGTGTCGTGTCCGGGAAGGGGAGGGACTCCGACGACAAGTCTGGGGCGCTGCTGTGCTACTTACAAGGCTGTACCAGTGCAGCGTTTTAATCCCAAACAGCCGATTCTGTAGTCGTTATATTATTATTATCATTTCATGTATTTTTTATTTTTTTTGCTTAAGTAACATCTCCACGCTGCAAACTATCTCGAGTCTGATTATTGTTCTAAAAGCGCGTTTTGGCCCGGCCCGGCCCAGCCTGGTGCATGTGCAGAGAGGGGAGAAGCCTATAGCGCAGGCTAACGGCGGTCGGGTTTATTACCGCCGCAAATGCGCCGTCAAGTTGCCCGTGAACTTTGTCACATTTCGGTGCCATGTCCAGCTCGCTGTTTGTGCGAAACGGTAGGAGGGCGTTTTCGGTAATCTGCGGGGGGCGCGGAGGCACCGACGCACTTTCTGGAGTTCATTCGGTTACGCGGCGCTTCATCATAGATCTGTCCTACTCGGCTCACTTCATGGATTTTAAAGGATCCTCCATACCGAGCTCTATGAAAAAGCTGGTCGTAACGAAGCTTAGTCCAAATTTCAAAGAGGCCGTGTCTTTGCAAACCGCCCCGGTCCCGACACCTGGCGACGGGGACTTGCTTGTCAGAAATCGGTAAGTTGTGTTTTTTATTTGGAGAGGTGGGTAAAAACAGGGACTCTTATTTTCCTCAGCGCGCGTCCGTGTGTGTGTGTGTAACGACAAACGACCCCGTAGCGTGTTCTGAGGCTATTTCTGGATCATTATTTGCTGACAATCTATCGCGATATTGTTGAGAAGTTGAGGGGGGGAAAAAGGGGGTCCACTTACCTCGATTTAACCACATCCAGCACCTGCGATCATCATCATCATCATCACAAGATGGCAAAATACGTGAGGAATAAACGCTGTACTGTAATTCCAAGTTCCGCCCCTCACTGCATTTGTCTATCAATCCATCTCGGCATCTCTCTCTCCCCCTCTCTCTCTCCCTCCCTCTCTCTCTCTCTCTCTCTCTCTCTCTCTCCTCTCTCTGTCCTCCTGTCTCTCTACGTCACCAACCTGCAAACAGAAAGTCATGGGGGGTTCAGACTGGCATCAGGAGATGGAGATGGAGATGCAGCTTTGCAAGGCGCAGGAATTGCAGCATCATTTTTTTTTCTCTCTTCATTCACAGCAGCAAAAACCAAGCAGTGCACCCAGGGATCGTGGAGCTTAAACCCACATAAACTCAGTGTACCCACCTATTTTTAGCCTGACATAAATGATTATGAGATAAATTCACAGTATCCATCACAGTGGATAGCATCAAACTGATGTAGGCGATATAGAGATATGGTGTTGTATACACTGGGGTGCATACATGAATGGTTTTCTGGAAGTATAGTTGTTTTTTGTTCATACTGGAGAATGCTGGCCTCATGATGACCACCTACTGGAGGTCATATACTTTTCCCACTTTTTGATTTATCACTACATCACCTACATATTCCAAATGTTAAATGACCTCTACTCACATGCACCCTGTTATTTTCTGTAAATAAAATGAGCTTTTATTTTTGAAACTACACCACTTCCAACATCTAATTTTTCTGTAACGCAAGGCAGCGTGTGATCAAATGCTTGTGATCTGCCACCTTTGAGCCAAAACCTTATTAGTGCCGTCTCACAGTGATGTGGGAATAGCTAATTTAATATTTGAGCTCCTGTAAGAATGTCAGGATGCCTTTTTAACTGCTAAAGGAAATAAGTTATTGCGCGTGTGTCATTTTGGTGTAAATTTGGCAACCGCTTCCCCCCCATATGGCACGGAACCAGTGCCATCGTAATGAACTTGGAGTAAGGATGTGATAGTTGGAAGGGGTTGTGAATGCAATGAATGAGGTGCACCTACAAGATGGGGGCTGGACAGAGCTGCGGCGGTCAGTCCTGTGTTCCTACTTTTCTTTTTTCCATGTGTGATTTCTTTTTTCTTTTTTTTTTTTTTACACGACATTGTCATTGTTCAACATAAACCCTCAGGTGACAAACTCCTGGGTACGCCACATAAATACACAAATGAATAACCTACACGTGAAAGATTAGAAGTGTCCTCAGATTTTTAGGGCATTTTTCATGTACGGTCAAACCTAAATGAAACATTGTCTTATTTTGAAAATAGAAAATACACCCAATACACTAATCCTTGGTGTAATTCTGATCCGTCAACGCTGCCTGTCAATCAAAAATACAGGCCTTGTGACCTTTTAACAGCTAATGTAGTGTTTCACCTCTTTACATCCATCCATCCAATAAGAACTGTCATCTTGTTATGAATTATGCCCTGAGATTTGGCTGGTATCTGCTATACTTTACAGGAGGGCTGCAACCTGGCTAAAGCTACAGAATAAATGTGCATGGCAAAATATTTGCTCTTTGTGTTCAAAATGATGTTTGCATTTCTATATGGGCAAATTATGCCTCCATAATTTTTTTGCCAAGTTCATTATCATTCTCATCACCGTGTTTGGAAAGATGATGCACAGAAACTGTAAAAGTGATCAACATTAATCAGCTCACATTTAGTTATTTTTTTTCTTTTAGTCGCTCAGTATTTCTTGTTATGTTGATCCAAATAGCCGTGCTGTTGATAATGGCACAAGAATGCGATGTGACAGATTTCCGTGTAAGGAAACCGATTCCATAAGTATAAGTAGTCAAATCAAGGTGTTTTGTTCTATTAACTTGACACATTTATCTGTGACTAAACCACACGAGCGTTACCTAAGCACTCAAAGTACACGTGTGACATGCACAGTGATAAGGCACAGCATGCATCCTGCAGAAAAAGACAATAAATGATTTATTTATACATTCCTCTCGCACATATTTGTTAACTCCGTGTTATCGGGCGAGATGAAAACGACTTATCTTCGCGTCGAGGCGAGCAACAACTATCCCTAAGATTTTCGAGAGTGCAGTTTGTTCTCTGGGTGTCTCTGAAGACAATGAATCATGACATCATGCAATGTGTTTTGTGATACAAGCCTTTCCGCTGTCAGAGCAAGGGAAGGCTGTTCCCTTCAAGAGAAAAAGGGAGTCATTGCCAAAACAAACCAGAGTGTTTGCACCCCATGCAGATGTGTCTGGGGAAGGATGCTGAAATCTTGACCTCCTGACACACACTGAGGAATTTAGGGAATGTATGCGTATAGTAATGATTGTTAATGATTGTATTTGTTGCTTTATGATCTTTATTCCACCCACATGATTTTCTTTTCTGTGATTTCAGTTTTGTGGGAATCAACGCCTCAGATATTAATTACTCGGCAGGCCGGTACGACCCTTCGGTGAAGCCCCCGTTCGACGCCGGCTTCGAGGGCATTGGCGAGGTGGTTGGCCTTGGCCTTAGCGCGAGCTCCCATTACACCGTCGGGGACACGGTGGCCTACTTCGGCAACGGTGCGTTCGCAGAGTACACGGTGGTGCCAGCCAAGGGAAGCGTGCCTGTCCCCTCAGCGAAGCCAGAGTTCCTCACCCTGCTGGTCAGCGGCGCCACGGCCTACATCGCCCTGAAACGTCTGGGCGACCTGGCCAAAGGCGAGACGGTCCTGGTCACGGCGGCCGCTGGCGGTACGGGACAGTTCGCCGTGCAGTTTGCCAAACAGGCCGGCTGCCACGTGGTGGGGACCTGCTCCTCCAACGAGAAAGCGGGCTTCCTGAAGACCATCGGCTGCGACAGGCCCATCAATTACACCTCGGAGGACCTGGCCAAGACGCTGCGGAAAGAGTACCCGCGAGGCGTAGATGTGGTGTACGAGTCGGTAGGAGGCGGCGTCTTCGATGTCGCGGTCAATTCTTTGGCCAATAAGGGCCGGCTGATTGTCATCGGGTTCATCTCGGGGTACCAGACCGCGTCGGGGATCCCGTCCGTCAGGGGCGGGACGCTGCCGGTCAAGCTGCTCCAGAAGTCGGCGAGCGTTCGGGGTTTCTTCCTGCCCCACTTCCCCGACGACTACAAGGAGGCTCTGGGCAGCATGATGCAGATGTTTTCCCAGGGGAAGCTGGTGTGCGAGCTGGACTGCGGGGATCTGTCACAGGAGGGGAGGTTTGCAGGCCTCGAGTCAGTCTTCCGGGCGGTGGACTACATGTACGCGGGGAAAAACCTGGGCAAGGTGGTGGTGGAAATGGCACCACCCAATGTTAGCAACAGTAAGCTGTGAATTACGAAACTGTGAATGTACTGAGGAAATCATACTGTACTTGAATGTGATTGTTCGGTTGGAAGCTGAAAATGGTGTAATGTTGGTGACCTAAAGGCTTGAAATATTATTTTTCTTAAAGATAATTTATAATTGATGTACTTTATTTTTGTAAGATGATTGATATGCCACTAAGAAAGCAAAGCTACAGAATCATTTCTTTAATAAACAAGTACGTTAATTAGTACTTAAATCATGGCTTTGTACAATATCTACATGGTGAAGTTGTGGAAGGTTCAGGGTTGTTGAAAAATCAGAAATGTGACAACTATTGTGTATTTACAATCACATAAGCATTACAAATCTATTTTTTCTCACACTTAGATTTAAAACTCATATTTGCTGCTGTATATTCTTAGATGTAATTCTGAAACTGAAAATTTAAAGAAGTAAAAAGTAAAGTATACTCACAGCATTTCATTTAGTCTTGTGTGCTTCTTTTTTTTCCTAGTCCGGTTTTGAAATTATTTTAGACTCGCTTTTACCACTCTCCGCCGCTTTTATCTACCACGGATATTTTACGATAGACTTCATTGTTTTTCTAATAGGGCTTAACAGTGGCGCTTGTCAAAAGCGAGTGCTGCTCCAGGTGTGCTTGGTATTTCATTGCCTGTTTGCGGCTGACAGAAACTGCATTCACATAATCAATCTTTCCATTCACAGGCCCCAAGCTGCACATAATAAAAAAAAGAAAAGAATAAAAAAAATTAGTCCGGCTAACCAGAACCTGGGACTTGAAAATACCATTTCTTTTCCTCACAACAAGAAAAAAAAATCACTTAAACTTAATGTATTGTGGAATCGTTTTTTCGCGTCCTTTTTTATGTTTTTCATTCATTTTGTGGAAATGAGGGACAACAAAGCCGTAAGAATTTTGGCCAAGACTTTCTAGATATTAACATTGTACAGCTCGGACGATAAGCGTTTCTTGCTTCTTTACACTTTAAATGCCGTGCTGTAGGGGGAAAAAAGCTGCCATTTTCATGCCAGTGACATTTCCCAGGATTCTTCACGTTGGTTGCCGCACAGAATCCTCCATTCCTTCTACGGTGAGAAGCAGGGAATTAGACAACGCTGAAGCGGTCCGCGTCGCATTCATACGTGTACTCTAAAACAAACACATGTTCCAACGTGGCAGGGAGGGCTGCAGTCTTCATGCACTGTGAATATGTTATTTCCTCATCCAGGTGGCCACTCAAAAAATAACCCAGTGTGAAATACGTTACAGGTGTGACCCCAGCATGCAAAGCTGCTACCTTCGCCAGACTGCGCAGGAAATCAGAAACACACCAGGCCAAGGCCGCTCTGAACCCACGGCACGAGAAATCAGAGCAGCGCTGAAAGCCTTCCAACAACGATGCTTTAGGAAGATAGGATGGACAGTTTTGAGTCAGATCTCTGTTTGAGATAATACGTCAGTGAAAGGAGGATTTATTATTACGTGATAATTATTGGCTAAAACATTACAAGTAAAAAGTATCACATTTAAATCAAGAGTGGGGAAAAAAACTGTTATTCTTTTGCTTCAATTTTTTTATTTCCAAAGCTGTTTGTATTGACTAAATCTCTGAGGACGGATGAGATATTATTTGGTCAGTGTGATAAATTATTAAATGTAGGTCACCAGTCTATCAGCTTTGAGGGGACTTTGGTCCTGAATACTCTCCCTGAGTTCATTTATTTTCTTAGATATGGCTTCCAAATACATTTCTGATATTTTTGCTTGATCTTGGCTCCCCATTATAATGATAACAACCACAAGGCCAAATAAAGCAATGACTTGCCAAACCTGACTGATGCCGATCCCGGGGTGCTGAAAACGCTGTCATCGCCATCGTAGCGGATCCGACCTTTTTTATTTTTTTTTCAAAGTGCGATAAAATCAGAGATGTGACCAATAAGAAAATGCACTGAGCTTTTTAGCGCAACCCGACCGACGGAAACCGACCGGCCGAGCTGCGCCAGCCTACCTGCGCGCTCGAGCGCTCTGATGCCCGAGCGTGCTCTTACACGCCGGGCCGCGCGAAAAAAAAAGGTGAGAAGGGCGGCGATGCGCACGGACGTTCGCTCGCATTTAGTCCGCTCGAGTGGCGCGTCCCGCCTTGCAGGACGAGGGGCGAGGTCTGGCGTCTCTCTCTTCAATTAGCGGGAGAGGCCTCGTCTCGGCGTCCTCCGGGGCCTACCTGTGCCTCCGCTGATTAGTGAGCAGTCACAGCCCCAATTAGAGAACACGAGGAACCTGGAGAGACAACAACACTCTTTATTTAATTGGATTGTGTTGCAGTCGGAGGATGCTAACTGGCAACGTATTGCAGCAATCTGGAGGTGCGGGAGCGTAAACAAGATGAAACGGTCACGGATTCTTACGAGGTTCTTTTCGTTTTTCCGTCCCGAGTCGCCGCGTTTCTGCTCTTCAGAGCGCTGGTTTGACACAGCAGTTGAACTTTAATAGTTGTATAAAGGGCCTCAACTCTGTACCGGCCTTATTAGAGCTGACACACATGTTTCTGATCTTAATTCAGAGGATGGATCATAGTAAGTACTATCAAACTGATGAAGTTAGTGTTTCAAAAGGATAAATGCATTGTTTTCTTTAGTCGCGTTGCCTTATGATCACCGGCTAGAGGTCACGCTATAGTTCACCCACCTTTTCCAGAAATGTAATTGGTGTTTGGTTTTTTTGCCTGGTGACCACCAACAGGAGGTCACAGTCAACCCACCTCTTACATCAGTACTTACATGTACAAAGCATGCAGCAAGGTAATGTGTTTTTTTCCTTCTTTAGCGCCTCTCTAATCCACTGCAGCCACAAAGACGACAGCACACTACACGTTGTTCATTGTATCACGCTGGCATTCACGGTAGCCAAATCCTCAATGGTCTCTCTTTTTTTTTTTTACTAAACCCTTTCTTTTCTCCAGTTTCCCCCCTCTCTCCGCCGGAACATGTGGCAGATAACAAAGACATCACCCTCCATAGTGTGGGATGGTAGTCTTACCTCCAGGCGCCTAAGGGACACTGGCTGGCTGGCTGCTCGGTGCTGCCAAGGATCCAGACAGTCCAGTTCCTTTTTTCTTGTGCGAGTCAGTCAGACCCCCTCAACTCCCCAACTCCCCGAGCCCCCGTCATTCCTACCTCCGCCTAATTACCAAACCTAAAACCCCACTCAACTAATTAGCCACAGCAGACCCAGGAACTGTGAGTAAAGGTAAAGAGATGGCTTCATTCACTGTGTGTGTGTGTGTGTGTGTGTGTGTGTGTGTGTGTGTGTGTGTGTGTGTGAGAGAGAGAGAGAGAGAGTGAAAGAAAGAGACAGGAAGAGAGGGAAATGGAATATTCAAGGCTCCTTTCGCGCATCTCTACAGCCAATTAAAGTCATTTATTAAACTCTTTGCAGAGCTGAGTTGTGTGTGTGACAGAATGAGAGAGAGAGAGAGAGAGAACGTGTTTGTGTTTCCTGGATGTGTGTGTGTGTGTGTGTGAGCGTGCACGGTGCACACACACACACACACGTCCACATGTGTCTCGGTATGGCTGGCAATCTGTCGGGCCTGTCTGTCTGTCAGCGGCCGCAAGAGCTCAGTGGGACATAAATTACAATATGCAGCAAAGCGCCCCGGCTCGCGCGAGTCTCAACGCAGTCTCAACGAAGGGGAGGAATAACTTTCTTAATCAAGTTCTCCTGATTAATTGTAATAAAGGTGTCATCCGTAAATGTGTCCCCCTGATTGAGTAATTCGGGGCCGGAGACAGTAAGCACATCCCCGGTGATTGGGGGGTTGTACGAGAGGGAGGGTGTGGGGGGGGTTGGGGGGGTGTAGGGGGGTGGTAGAGGACATACTGTGACACAAATAGCTGCTCGGCACACTGGCAGCCTTCGCACAACTGACAGTTATGAAATACAATTATCAGTGTGATCTGCTTAAGAATTCATCAGCGGCTCCAACCGGCCAGTGAAGACGTTCATAGAGAGGGAGAGGACGAGCGAGGGGAGGGAGGGAGGGTGACACAAGGGGGGCTGGTGGGGGGGGGGAGAGAGAGGCCTCGCTGATTAAATGAGATTTTTATTTTGTCCAGCAGATTGTTCACATAATGTTACACTACAAGAGGGATAGTTGTTTTCTCTGTTTCCACCTCTTTGTTTTCTCCCATCCCAGCACAACATCAGCACCAACCACCTTAGAGTGGAGTTGACCCGCCGTGATAAGGGGCCGGCGTGACTCTCTCTGGCGTGCAGTACCACGTACAAGTCTTCCGTAAAGCAAAGATGCGTTCAAGAATAATGAAATGAAAAGTTTCTAAATATCAAAAAAAAAAAAACAGCAGCAGTGGTGTGAAACACGAATGCAGAAAACCCAAAATAAACATCTAAACACCAAATGTATATAAAATGTAATGTAACCCAGCAAGTATTTCATGATCCGAGTTCAAGGTTCAACCCAAACCAGCACAAAATCTGCAAAGTAACACAGTAAAACAGTAAAACACAGGGAAACTGATCCTGGAACTGATATTTACGTGCAAATTAAAAAATGACAGGTTTTCAACGATGCAGGTTGTAGCAACACATTTCCAAATGTTTGCTGCGATGTTGCGCAAGAACTGGAAAAGCACAAATGAATGTTTTGGCGAGGGTTTTGGTCGACTATCACCGGCTGCATCTCGCAGGTTCGCCCACCTTTATATATTCCCCACAGTACCGGCGCGGCTTGACGTCATTTTGATTCGAGTTCGCTATCTGTTAAAGCGTTGAGTAAAAAAGTCAAAACAAGCGACAGATAAAATCACGCCCGGCAACATTCATCATAGCGCGCTGGGCTGCGTTAACCCTTTAGGCCACCCTCCGTGGCCTCTGGAGGGGAGCGAGAGTCCCTCACCGTGTCTGTTCAGATGTAGATATATATTCAGGTGAAAGGCAAGGGCACTATTCACCGCCGCACGATTAATGACAACATCATCGCCAGCCGCCACGCTGTCCGGCCCCATATTTCCATTGGCTGGATGTAGAAGGGGGTGGGGGGGGGGGGGGGTGGGGGTGGGAAGATGGTGGCGGTAGTAGGAGGGGGAACATGCGAGCGTCCTGTCGGCACGATGACGGACAGGTCCTCAGTCCAGCTCCCCCAGGTCCCCCCCCCCCCCAACCCTAACCCCACCCCCACCCCCACCCCTCTCCTCCTCCCTGTCCTCATTCTTTACCGGCCTAGCTGGGCTAGAGAAGGCGGCGTCTCTGCGGCCAAGGACACCGGGGTGTCAGCAATGCATCTGGGCAACATCGTTCATCAGGGCGCATCGGTAATGGGAAGCTCTCTGTGACAGTGGTCATCAGGACACAAAAGCAAAAGGGCCCATAAACATCAGATGACAGATGGCCGGGAGGACAGCTCCGGACAGGGAGGGAGGGACGGAGAGCGAGAGATAAAGTGAGAGAGCGAGGGAGAGAGAGAGAGGGAGAAGGACAGAGGTGAAAGAGAGATCTCGTGCTGCAGTGTTGCAAATCTCGAGCGGCGAGCGGCCAATGTCAACGGTGAAGAGGAAGGAAGCGGGAGACGCGGGGGGGGGGGGGGGACGTTTCGATTTGCATCCGATGGCAAAGAGGCGGAAACGGCGGCCCGCGGTAGAAACGCACTTTTACCTCGGGCGGGTTAGGGTTACCTGCACAGCGTGCAGTCCAGGACCTCGGCATGTCAGCGAGATCACTACGCTAATTGTTCAAGTGCAAAAAAAATCCTGATCCTCATTCTGGAAAAACCAAAAAGAAATCAATCTGCTTCCGAAAAGAAAAGAAAGCGCAGCAGTTTCTGGCGGCTGAAAACAAAGAGCTAAAGATATCATTCTAAAAGGCTCATCAATTGAAAGAGCTCACATTCGTTTCACTTCCCCTGCTCGTCGTACCTCTGTGTCGGCCAATTAGCACGCTGAAACCATTTAACCCGAGCGGGGGAACGCACGTCGGTGGAACGGATCCACGCGAGAGCGGCGTTCGCTCGAAAGCTCGACGCCGGAGAGAGCTCAACGCCGGAGAGAGCTCAACGCCAGAGAGAGCTCACCTCGCGACGCCCGGTACGAGCCCGGGGCGGTCCACCTTCCGCCTTCCGCCTTTCGCTCCGACAGATGCGCCGGGAAGAGTCGGCCCACGAGATAGGGCGGCGTCTTCAAAAGAAAACGGAGGTGCAAGCAGTCTGACGTGGGTGAAAGTAAAGGAATAATTACGGAGGTGATAGCAATGACAGAAAGCGAGAAACAGGTTGTGTGAAAATGAGGTGAGGCGGGGGGGGTGTCTGGGTGGTGGCGGGGGAGGGCGGGGGGGGGGGGAGGGCGGACTGTCACAGAAGTGACTGCAGAGTCCCTGAAGAGGGAAGGCAATTGTTGTGTTAGCAACACCTTTGTCACCTCAGGACGCATCCTCTGTCTTCACTTGTTTACAGGGGAATCAAATCCCAAACGTGAGGCACCGTCTTCAAAAAACACGTGAAAAACGCAGACGATCCCCCGCCGCAGGCCGCCGCGTCTTTCTTTGTTTTGTCGGGAACGAGCCTCGCCCGTCCATTAATCGCCATCCATCCATCCATCCATCCATCCATCCCCGCGCACCTGTATATAAAAGGGAAATTACAATATCCATCACTCCAGCGCAACGTCGCCCCGTGATTGATGGGTTAGTCACAGGATCCCCCTCTCCGTTCCCCCCCTGCCCAGGCCTGCGTTGCTGTGAGAGTGAGAAGCGAACATTATCTAGCGCCGTGATCAGATTTAGACGGCACATTTCCATCCGGGGAGAGAGCGTTCTGAGTGTATGATACGCCATCCCTCAGAGGGGCCGCCAGCACAAGGTTTATGGAAATCTAATATCATAAGGCTTTTTGGTTTGTTAGACTTGTTATTCATAGAGTGGGCTGGTGACACTTTTGATGTAACAGTATAAGACAATGTAACGAGACAGAATCTCATTTTGTTGAAGTGTTTCTGTCAAAGTGTGGTCTGAAGGATGATGGGGAAAATCTGTGCAAACAGGTTTTGAGTGGGGTGTGCTAAGACTAAAATACCAACTGTTCTCGCAGGAAAAAGCCTTTGGTAAATAACAGGAAAAGTTCCTCGGAAACCAGGCGGTGAACGAAAGCCAGAGATGGCGTGATGCGCGGTTTCCTACCGAGTTAGGCGAAGGGTATTGAAACAGACAAACAGGTGATCCGGCTTGAGCTTCTCAACCGAGGTCTTCCTCGTGCACCCGATACCGATACATGGGGCCGATATTGGAATCAGATCTGGTCCAGTCAGTCTTCCTGCTCTGATTTGATGGATGTTTGTTGGATGGCAAATTTATTGTAGATGTGCATGAATATGTACTATTATTAGTAGTAGTAGTAGCAGTAAGACCCAATGGTTATTACTATTGTTATTATCATGGGTTTTTTAGTGTCCCATGGTCTTAATGCTGTTTCAGAGGCTTTCCACCCTGACAAGAATAAAATTCTGGAGGAAATTACTTGGAAATGTTTTGGCCTGAAAAAGCTCAAATTTAAAGATATTGAATATCGGCGCAAAAACATCAGCAACCTGCAGCTTCAATCCCAAATGTTGGTGTCTTATTGGCCGTTAAAACCCATATCAGCTGAATGTATGCATCTCTTTCTCTCTCTCTCTCTCTCACTCTGTCTATCTCTCTCCGTCTTTCTCCCTGCGAGCGCGCACGTGCGCGTGCGCGGGCACGTGCGCGAGGCGCGCGCTTTGACGAGGCGGAGACAGGAGCCCTAACGCTGCAGGATGGAGAAAGGTGAACAGGAAACAGAAGGTGCCCATGGAGGAGGTATATGACATCTGTCAGGATCCGGGGTGGGTGGGGGATTCAACCCCCCCGTCCGCGGGCCGAGGGTCACCCATCGCACCGCAGTCGCTGAAGTTGTCACGACACCGTGACACTTCCTTGGCAATGGTGGCCGAGACCCGGACAGCCCTCGGACGTTCAAGACACTCACACATATTTATTTTTTTTTGAGTACATTTTTCTAGGGGGGGGGTTGGGGGGGCGGGGGGTGCGTGTCTGTGCTGCTTTCTCCTTCTCTATACAGAAATGTCAGCGTCCTGTTTTCTGTTTTTTTTCCCTTTCTTCTTCTTCTTTTCTTTTCAGGGTCCTGGATGGAGGAAGGTCAGCTGACACGGCAAGGTCGACAAACAAACAAACAAACAGAAGGAATTAAAATGGAGCAAAACAGAACAGATGAAACGGCGGCGGCGTGTTTTTTATTTTTTTTTATCATCGCTGCGAGGCCCGGGTGGCATGTAGCGGCCATTACTCTCCGCCGTGTCCTCTGCCCCCCATTGGCTGCGACGACACCGCCTGGCAGGGCAAGCCGACGCCTCTGCTGAGCCACTTCAGAAACATTTGACCGGTTTTACTTGAGTAACTTGTTGTTCAAAGTGGCAAAAGGTATATACTGGGAGTTCGGAGCAAAAATCGGTTAGCACGTTTTTCTACAGTTTTAATTGAAATATGAGGCTTTTAGATGGAATTTGTAGCCAATAACACATTTGATGAAATCCTCTTTTCACTGGCTTATTACATTGAATTTAAGTGTAATAATGTGTGCGGCCCCTGTTTAAAACTATACAGATGAATACAATACAAAATGCATCGATTTTCTTTTTTTTTTCCTTTTTTATCACATATCAGCCTAAATAACTGGAGCTACGCATGAAGTTCAGCCAGCCGAGCCCCTTTTCTCAGGACTTGGAACACGAGGCCTCACCATCACACCGCCACCCATCTGTATGCAGAGCGCGCCTTTAAAAAGAAAAAAAAGAAAAGGCATGTTTTTCTTTTGTTTATTCTTTGCGTTGTCTTTTCTTTTCTGTGCGGAGTTTTGACATTGGAGATGACAGGTGTCTGTGGGGTGGAGGAGGAGGAGGAGGAGGAGGAGGAGGAGATGCTGGTAAGAAAACAATCTTTGACTGCCTGTGGGTGAAGGCAGACTCCTCTAGGCGAGGCGGCCTTCAGCGTTTAGCTGGGGGCGCAGTATCAAAATCACAGCCACTGCTGTACCCCTAAGGCGCTAATCTCAACCAGTTACCGTCAAGTGCTGCTTCTTCTTTATATAATCCTTCATTTCCAACCGCCCCCCACCCCACCCCACCCTACCCTACCCCACCCCACCCTGCCACCCCCACCTCTTCCTCCTCCTCCTCTCCATCTCCGCCAGCTCCTCCACCCAATGCACAGAGGTGAGAAGATAAATGACAGCTCGAGGAGATACGGAGGAAGCCTGGCATCTTGAAGCCGCCGTTGTTTCCTCGCTTATTAGGGCTCTTTTCTTTCATAAAGAGCTACGTAGGGGATTGTGATGTCATAATTAACGGAGCTCCTCCCGCTTAGCTACCGCGAGCCGGGGCCTCTCAACAGATGCCGCCGCGATTCAGCCCCGGCTACAACGGGGGAAAAAGGTTTTGTTGTTTGATCACTGGATGACTGCTAATTTAATAAGTGTTAACTATGGCGGCGGCAGAGCGAGGGGAAGGAGGGAAAGATAAGAGGGGGGGGGGGGGGGGACGTAGGAGGAAAAAAAAAAAGAAAAAGCATTAAGATTAACTGATGACATGTTCAACTGTGCGCG